>JABMCL010002057.1:65000-82500 GCA_018857735.1 Alviniconcha marisindica | reverse complement strand
AGAGAGCTTGAGCAACGCAGAAACCACATTCCGCGTCTCCTAGCTCTCTTCTAACCGCCACCCCCTTCCCGAGGGTGGGGAGTGGGCGGGTCAACTGCCTACTCTTCACGATCAAGACTGTGGCTCGCAGAGTCGACATCATACTGGCGACAGAGTTCAGGCACACAGTCTATCCGTTTTTCGCAAAGATGTGCGTAGGTTTATTGACTAAATGTGAGCCCCAATCCCCCCCCCCCCCCCCCCCCCCCCCCGTAAATATAGCGAAGTGAAATAGATTATGCAGCTGAGTGGGAGATATCTCTCTCTCTCTCTCTCTCTCTCTGGGGAACTGATGAACAGCCTGCCCTCCTATTAATCGTGGGAGAGTAAAGGGTTGAACTAAACATGCTGTAAATCAGACAAGCCACAACAGTTGAGTCCTCATAACGTGTCAGTATTTTTGCCTGTATCGCTATACTTCCCATGCACGTGTACGATTTAAAAAAAAAAAAAAAAGGGATATATTTTTGTTGTTATTAAGCACGGACAGATTGCAAGACTAGAAGATTCCGGCCTAAGATCTGTATCCTGGAATATTAAAAGATCTGACTGATCTCTCTCTCTCTCTCTCTCTCTCTCTCTCTCTCTCTCTCTCTCTCACGGACGGATTGTAAGACTAGAAGACTCCGGCCTAAGATCTGTATCCTGGAATATTAAAAGATCTGACTGATCTCTCTCTCTCTCTCTCTCTCTCTCTCTCTCTCTCTCTCTCTCTCTCTCTCTCTCTCTCGCTCTCTCTCTCTCTCTCCCGTTCCCGTAACGGTCACGTTGTTTGCCGCCTCAAGGCTGACCATATACTCACTGTGCGTGGCTAACCACTCGTTGCAGTCCAGACTGGGTGGAAGCTGGACCAGCTTGATGAAGTCAGCATCAATGACACGCTGTCTCAAGCAGCTCTCCTCCAGGTACTGCTTCTGCTCGTCACTGATGGGGGGAGTCGGGGAGTCCTTGTCTTTTCGTCGGCCTTTCCTGCAAACACACACACAGCAAAAAGACCATGTCAGCGGTTCTCGCCACAGCAGCCACCGTTCACGTTTTCAATTAACCCCTTCGCTGCCCCAGCATGTAAAATGTCCGGGCTTAGATGCACGCATGCACCCGCAAGCGCTGTATTTTCCAGTCCTATAGCTCATCTACTTTCAATGTTGTGTGGTTTGATGAAAATCCTTCCACATGCCAGTGCAAAAAAAGAAGACCAAAAGGCTTACGGGTTTCAAATCTGGCACTTTTATTGGTCGTTTTCAAATGACATCCAGGCAGTGAAGGGGTTAAATGTCTCAGTGTGCAAGTTCTACAGCTGGGGCAGGGGTCTGGACAAAACAGGGTGGGGGGGTGGGGGGGGGTCATGTTTTTGCAAGCACCTCCCGTAATTTGATAAAGACGTTTTGTCCCATCAGTCAAACTCGCTAGGTTTTCTGATAACAGCACTAAGGACGACTCTGGAATCTTGTAAACCAAAGGTTTTTAATTTCACAACGATGTAGTGCAGTGTACGACGTGTCTCCTCATAAAGTTATAATGTAGTGACAGTTGCTGTATGATAAAACGTCTGAATATAATCCAGTCAGTTTTTAGTTTGCCATGTAAAGAGAGAGAGAGAGAGAGCGGGGATGTGTGTGTGTGGGGGGGGGGGGGGGTCGTAGGCAGATTAGATAAATCAGGGCGTGGGGAACCGAAGAACAGTCTGCCCTGTGATCGATGTTGGGAAGGCACAGAGTTCTATGTACGGTGTAAATCAACCAAACCACAACAGTAACGCCCTCATAACTTGTAGCTTGTGACAGGCCTCCGTTCCGATACATGCCCCCAAGGCACTCCGTCTCGTAAACACAGTCTACGCGCTCAATGGCGGAAACGCTCATCGTCAGATTATTACCACGCCGGGCGCCGGATGGGGTCACGACTGTAGCGGCCAGGTCCAAGGAATATCTACTCACTGATCAATGCAGTTCCGTCAGGGTCGTGGCTCGGTAACATTCAAAAGAAAGAAGAAAAAAGAAAGAAAAAAAAGCTACGCCATAATAATTACTGAAAAACAGGCTGGTCAAAAACTAAGAGCGCTCTGCACAAAAGCGCCGAGATTAGTAACCCCCCCCCCCCCCCCCCCCCCCCCCCCCCCAAAAAACACAACAACAACAACAACAACAAAAAACGACCTCTTCTTTCCATCCCAAACCGACGCTCTGATACATTTACAGAGGCTTTGACTGACGAAGCGAGCAATGTTCTGTGAAGAAACCCACAGAAAGCACACTCATATTTTCATCTACTACACGAAAGCGGGCAATCCAAGCTTATCTCGGGTCCATCTCTGAAGCCTTTAAAAGATGTGAAGAAATAACAGCAACATCTTTCACACCATAAGCAGCTCTGTGATCAAACAGTCTCCACTAATAATGACTGTCGTGGGTTTTTTCCCCGGCCAAAAATTAACGTATTTTGCCGATGTCGAGGGCGTGGGAAGGAACCACGGCGAGATCAAAGACGTTAGACTGGGCAATGGTTGGCCTTGTTCCCTGCTATTTCCACGACAACTATGATCTTCCAAGGATGCCTGCTGAGCCCGGCAAAGCTCAGTGGGAAATTCTTGCTTCACTGGCTGTCAAAGTCAGCGACGCTTCTGCCGATTTTATTCATGGAAAATGAAATCCGCTCAAGTGGAACGTGATACAGAAGATATTTCGAATCAAAGACACGTGTGTGTGTGTGTTGGTGTGTGTGTGTGTGTGCGTGCGTGCGTGCGTGCGTGCGTGCGTGCGTGCGTGCGTGCGTGCGTGCGTGCGTGCGTGCGTGTGAGGAGTGAGAAACAGTGTGTGCGTGCGTGCGTGTGTGCGTGCGTGCATGCGTGGTGCTGCGCGTGCGTGCGTGCGTGTGTGTGTGTGTGTGTGTGTGTGTGTGTGTGTGTGTGTGTGTGTGTGTGTGTGTGTGTGTGTGTGTGTGTGTGTGTGTGTGTAGAGACAGACAGACAGACAGACAGACAGACAGACTGGCAGGCAGGCAGGCAGAGGGGAGGGGGGTGCGCTCGCGTGAGATTCGCTTGCGTGCAAGACAGAAAGGAAGGAGGATGAGAGAGACAGACAGACAGACAAGTACACAGACAAAGATAGCAAGGCAGAAACACAAGACAAAGATCACTCCCAGCGCAAAGCCGAGTTTGAACCAGCAAAAAAAAACAAAAAAACAAAAAACAAAGGTGGTCAATTATCAGGGATTTATCAGACAGTGCAGGAGAGGCAGACGGGGTGCTATCAGAGTTCCAGACGGCACGAGTACCGGCGGCTCCCGCCTCCCTGCAGCTTCTTGCCCAGCGCCGGCACACAACATTGCAGCACCAGCAGCCATCCCCTCTCGCACATGATCTTTGGCACTGGAGCCGCCCGGATCGCCAAAGCCTGATCGTATCCAGCGCTGGCGGCGGCTAGGCTACGTCTTCAAAGCACCTCACGGGCACGGCAGTCCATCACCTTCGTTAAACTGCAAACAGCTCCGGGGTGTGACCCTCGTTTGGCCATTAATGCTTATCGTTTGCCTTGATATCCAGAGTCCTCAAAGCACACAGCTTCAGTGGGGCAAAATGAACACTGCACGGCAACTCTCCAGCTGTCGGCGGCACCGGCAGACGCAGTCATCCAAACCCGCACGTCTGTGGGAGCAATTCGTCGCCTGAGCGTTCAGATTCCCCGAGTCGGTCCACGCTGCGCACAAAAGATGACCGGCGAATACGTCCCCGGACTGTTCCAGCATGTTTACTTACACCTTCGAGTGTCAAACTGCTACAAAACCCGACAGCTCAGGAGATGGATACTCTGTTCCTTAATACTGTTAATCAAACGTTCCCACTGGCTTCTTTTCCACCCCGCCTCCGTGACTCTTCCGTCCATCGAAACACATTCCGACTTACTTCTTTCACGATTCTCGGCTATTCTCAGTCTTAATCCAGACTACACCACCATCTTTACGAACAGATACAACGGACATAGTCCTCCTCTCCACGCCACCAGTAAATCCTCACTCCAACATGAGCGAAGCAAACAAAACTTCTGACAACTCTTTCCTCGAATGACGGCACACACATCACTTTAGCACGGCAACACCGCACGAGAAGGAAAAGATGGACCGGAAAGACATGGGGAGGGAAGTTGGTGCTGGGGAGGGCGGGGGAGGGGGGGGAGGAGGAAGAGGGACAAACTTAGACATTCCAAAAGTCGTCTCCTTGTGTGCGCCCCCCCCCCCCCCCAACCTGCAGATAAGACACAAGAGCACGCACGTTCTCCTGACATAAGGCAGGGCTGCACAGACACTGCACATTCTTCACTGCACGAGAAAACAACGCTCGGGTTGCATCACTTGCAAGCTCGCTGCGACCCCTGTTGCACTGCTATCGTTTTGCACGGCAATTTCGCAGTTGTCTGAAGGTTCGCGCAAGCTGCCCGTGTACCAGTTTCACCCCCCTTTCCTCGAGTGACTCACTAGCTTTTGTGAAGAGAGCAATGTCAGCGTGTACAATGAAAGACAATAGGACTGCTTCAGTGTAAGTCAGGCAGGCCGACGTAGGCGCGACACAATCTCCACGACAAACAAAAGAAGACACAGCTCCAGGACGTTCGATGACAACAGATTAGTTCAGCGAGTCCATTTCAATGTCCACACTGTCACTATGCCCTCTTCCCTCCGTTTATTTCCGGAATCAGAAAATGACCGACAAATCTATGCAACGCAGCAAACGTGATCATCAACAGGTACAGGGATGTTGTACTCAAGTGTGGCAACTGGTCGATGAGCAACAGCAAAAAATGCACATCTCAGTAAGTCAGTAAAACACTTGAAATCGTGGTATCGGTATCTCGCCGTGGACTGTCATTGAACAGAATTCCCCTTTTCAATATCATGATTAAAGTTTGTTATGTGATGTTGGTACTGAATTTGATCGGCCGAACACGCAATCTTCCCATCTCTAGGTTATAGGTGAGCATGCTGGCATATCGTCAAGTAGTGTTTCGGTTTGTGATCTGGCTGCGTCGTGGTCTCTGTTGTACGCCTTGCAGGATTATACGTTGTGATCATGTACATAGGAAGGTTAGGCGCACTGAGATTCTCATCATTATTATCAATGTACTAAGCCCTGGGGGGACCCAACTCTACCGGTGTACACAAAAGATTGTACACCTCTCTCTCTCTCTCTCTCTCTCTCTCTCTCTCTCTCTCTCTCTCTCTCTCTCTCTGCGTGCGTGCGTGTGTGCGTGTGTGCATGTGTGGCTACACGGTCTTCGTGAACGCTGGCATCTCTGAAAGAAAAAAGAAAAAAAGATCAAAAGCTGCTCACTTCAAAACGCCACTCCACGCATTATTTATACCATACCGCAGGCTTCCATGAAAGCCACGTGCAGCTAAGCCTGCACACCAAAGACACTACAAAGTCTACAACACTACAGCCGTACCCTACCTACCCTATCAGCTGCGACCCTGATTTACGACGCTCCGACCACTCAACCGGCGGCAGGTGCGAGGGCCCCTTGCAGGCTGGAGGCTAAGGTAGCTTACGGGGGCATCAGCAGTGGCTTACGGACTGTCAGGGGTCTGAGGCCCTCGCGTATCCGCAGTGGCTACACAGGTTGTCACTGTCTAACGGTTCGTTGGCCCCTGGGTGTCCCAGCTGACCTCCCGCCAGCTCCCTGTTCGCCCAGTCTGTGGGGCCAGTTTGCCTCTGGCTTAGGCGGCCTGTTTACTCCTCGACTTGACCGTGCAAACAGAGATGTGGCGGGTTGGCCAAGTCAATCATCTGCGCATAACTCTTCTTACACTCACTGAGCTGGCTGCAAAGCTCTTTTTTTTTCTTCTTCTTTTTTTTTTGTGGGGGGGGAGGCGCTATGTACACACAGACTATGCAATAGTTGTGAAAACAATCGTGTGTGTGTATGCCCGCCCGTGTGTGTGCCCGACTGCTAATTTATAATGTATCGCTGTCGCGTAGTCGAAGTCACAGTGCAATTTCTTCCGCAGTGAGCTGGCAATCCAAGGATTGACGTGCCCAATGGGAACTGGCTGGTCTTGTCCACTGTGCTACCGCAAAAAGGCGACGTTTGTCTAATGTTACCATTTTCGAGGGCCGTTAGCTCTGAATAGTGGGCTTATTCTCGGAGGTCTTGTGGATTAAGCTCACACACACACACACACACACACACACACACACACACACACACACACACAACACAACACACACACAGAGGGCGCGCGCGCGCGAGAGAGAGAGAGAGAGAGAGAGGGAGGTGGGGGAAAGGGGACAAGATTGTTTTGAGACAGAAAAAGTAGTACAAAACTTGCAGTGTACACACCCCTCTTGAAAATGTCAAAGGAAGAGTGACATTCTTCACAGTACCGAACTTTAAAAAAGGCAAAAACTACAAATAACATGTCAGATTTCAGTGCGTCCCGAGGGACCCTCCCGGCGTACGTTTAGTGCGTCCATTTCAGTTTTAGTGCGTAAGACACGCACATCAGTGCGTTAATGGGAGCCCCGGAGAAGCCGGCCGGGGCTCCAGCAGATCGACATCGAGTACCTAACCGCAGCCACGAATCCTCACAGTAAAGTAAGTAAACATGGTGCTTAACGTCCACAGAAACCATAAGGCTTATTAGGGACGGGGAAAAGGGGGGGGGGGGTTATATACCTATCGCCACACTGTCACCACCAGAATGACTCCTGCATTAAGATGGGCAGCGATGAGAGCCATTTTAATGTTTCATTAAGGTGAGGGACAAAGTCACAAACAAGACAGTGTCCACAGAACACAACTTTTGATGAGAAAGGGGAGCCGAAGCGGATTCGAACCGAGGTCCCTCTGCTTACCAGCCTAACGCCTTACCGCTTGGCCAAACCGGTTCACATCCTCAGTCTATCGCATGAGCAAATAAATTGCTGAAAGCGAGAGACAAATTCTACTGGCGAGCCTGCCTTGTGTGGCCGGACGGACACAGCCGGCAGCAAATTCCAAGCACCGGTTTACGACATCCGTCCTCCAACCACTGTCATCCGTCCTCCAACCAGTGTCATAACTGACTACGCCACAGGTCTCGAAAAACTGTCAGCTAACGAACATTTTATCGTTTGTGCTCAAATGGCAGTATGTTTGTAATAAACAACTCAAATTATATCTAGCGTTTCTCTCATAGCCTCCCATGTTGCTTACGCCAGCACAAATAAAACCCAAATCGCTTGAATCGAGACAGAACTCTCTCTCTCTCTCTCTCTCTCTCTCTCTCTCTCTCTCTCTCTCTCTCTTTTTTTTAACCCGGTGCGGACTTGCCTCATGTTTACGTGCGTGTTTGGACGCTACGTTGCTGCCACAGTCTTATTAGTACCCAAACCTTTCGGAGGGCGTTCACATCGTTGGTGAACAGCTGTGCGGAGATAAAGATCGAGTGCCCTATCAGGGGCATAATCGGTTCTGGCAGAGTTTGGAGGAAGGTGCCGCAAAGCGAGGCTTGGAGTGTGCCACGAATCTTCACAGTCTACCGCATGAGCTAAAAAAGTTGGTTGAACGCAAGAGAGAAAGTGTACAGGCGAGCCTGAGTTGTGTGGCCGACCATCGCTTTCCGGCACCTTCCTCCAAACTCTGCCAGATTTTGTTACACCACTGAAGGGGCACTCTTTATCTCCGCGCAGCTGTCCACCGACGCGGTCAGCGCCCTCCGAAAGGTTTGAGTACTGATAAGACTGTGGAAGCAACCTAGAGCCCAAGCACGCAAGTAAACATCAGGCGCATCCACCCCGGGTAAAAAAGAAGAAAAAGAAAAAAAAAGAGTTCCGTCTAGATTCAAACGATTTTGGTTTTATTTGAGCTGGCGTAAGCAACATGATCAGTTATAAAACAAACGTCTGATGTAATTTTAGTTGTTTGTAACCAATTGTTACTGTTTGAGCACCAACAAAAAAACTGTTCGTTAGCTGACAGTTTTCTGGATCCTATGGCGTAACTAAATACGGCAGTGGTTGAAGGAAGGATGTCGTAAACCAGTGCTTGGAGTCTGCCAGCAGCCCTCTGCCGGTTACAGTGAAGTGGTGGTGATCCGGCGAAAAGCGCCCTCCCAGAGGCGGGGATTAACGTGTGCTGCCGTGGATTGACCCCAATCACCACCACCACCACCCCCCCTCACAGCCCCAACACCTCCATCCAATATACCCCCCCCCCCACCCCACCCCCACCCCCACCCCCTCCCGATGTTGTCTTCTCCTAAGTCTCTCCGCCCACCCTCAGACACCTGCCACTTGAGACAGAAATCCCAGAGTTCTTTGAAAGCAAACCCCTTTACTCTGCCCTAAGCTGTCCCTGATATGTCAGCCCGACATCTGAGGACATTAAGCCCCACATCATCATCATTAGTTGCCCTACCGCTCGTACGAATAGGCAGCGCTTCACACCTCTCCTGCAACTCCACTGGCTGCCACTTTCAGAACGGATCAAACACAAAAAGTAATGCTCGTGCTAACAAGTTATAATTTAATCACTGGCTTTCGTGCACGAAACGTAATGTGCATCAAACTGAGCAGTTTGTTCCGCGTGAGCATTCCTGTTCTTTTAGCAACATTTTCCGTCCTGTAGTGAAAGAATTGCTTTGTTGTGGAGTTCGCCACCTTCTAGTTACAGGCAAGCAACCCTGGGAGGGTAAATGAACACAGCTCTGTCCGACAAAACAAAACTGAATATGATTTCATCGTCAGTTATTTATAAATCGAACTGGTGTGTGTGTGTGTGTGTGTGTGTGTGTGTGTGTGTGTGTGTGTGTGTGTGTGTGTGTGTGTGTGTGTGTGTGTGCGTGCGTGCGTGCGTGCGTGCGTGCGCGCGCTTGAAGCACGTGACGTGTCACCTGACGCAAAGCCTCTTCGCAGCACCCACACCGACAAGGCTGCGACAATCCAGAAAACCGAACAGGAAAAGGCAACTGTAATCAACGACAGTAGAGTGAGTGGACCAATTCGCGCTGCCGCAACCCCTGCCCTTTCGCCCCCGTGCGCGATATATAACCCAGACAACAAATTGAATCACGCAATTATCCCGTCTCTGGCGGGCCAAATATGAAATCCAATTGGACGACCCCTTAACAGCTAGCCTCCATCGAGCGGGCGCCTGATGCAGCAGAAAGGAAGATTAGTATCCCCCGTCTTTGATTGGTCACGACCGGCAGCAGTGTATTGAGCGACATAAATCCGCTTCCGTCCCGGTCCATCCTTCTCCCATCCGCAATCAGGCCCAGGTTACGGGACGACTAGCGAAGCCCTTGATGCCCTGATTGCAGGCTTTGTCTTGGAGCACGTGCGTCCAGATCGACCCACCAAGCCGGGCCCTAGCTTCCAGTAGAGGCCTCTTATTCATCGGGGCAGCTGGGAACCGCACAGTGGCGAGGGGGGAAACTGCAAACGTAGCTAAAAATTGAAGGGGACCACAGTATTATTGACATCCATCAGAGTGGGAAATTCCGCGCACTACTGCAGCTGTCGGTGGCCAAGAAAGAGATGAAGAAAAATAAAATTAAGAAAAGAAAAAAAGAAAAAAAATGTACTCGTATAATTGGGATGCATGGAATAGTTTCATGCCATATTCCTGTTTGATAAGACACGGGCGGGCGGGCGGGGGGAGGGGGGGGGGGGGGGGAGGAAGGTGACGGGGGGGGGTCTTGTTGGTAGTAAACTATTGTAACTGTTGAAGCTGGTAGTAAACTATTGTAACTGTTGACTCCCTCCTTGAGCACACCGAAGTCAACGAAACAAACAAACCACGTAAAAACTATCAGCTTACTACCGCGGCTGCATGATGACAGTTCTGTAGAACGGACAAAAAAGCAAACTTTAAAACGGAAGGCAAGCTTGCCTGTTTACTTCAGATCATGAACTGACTCTCAAACCAGCTGACTCCTCCCCTCAAGACCGTATAGCTAGACACTGCTTTAGCTTTACAATTTTTGTCCCCACCCCCCTCCCTCCACGGCTGGTATCAATGTGTAGCTGTGGCAAACTGTGGTGACCAGTGCAGAAGGTGCTTCTCGGGCTGGTCGGTTGGTTGGCTGGTGGGTTTAACTGACGCCGAGTTGTCTCCAAAGAGGTACTGGCGGGGACCGAGATCCCAGGAGATGGGGGAAGTGGGAGACTATACCTAACGCTACACTGTCACCACCAGAATGACTCCTGCATTAAGATGGGCAGCGATTAGGCCCGTTTCAATGTTTCATTAATTGTGAGGGGCACAGTCGCCAGCCAGTGTCCACAGACCACAACTTTTGTAGAGGGAGGAGAGCCGAAGCTGACGCGGAATCGAACAGAGCTCCCTCTGCCTACCAGCCGTCTTACGGCTAGGCTTTTAAGCCGGCTCTCTCTGAAAACTTCTCGGGCCCTTCAAAGTATCCGTTAAAGCCTGCTGACGTCCACTGTCCACCAGCTCGCAGTTACGCCTTGCCCACCACGAAAGTCTTCTCACCTGCTGTGACCATACTCCATAGAAACAAGAGTGGGTCCCTCCAGCCCTGGTAAGTGTCCGGCTGGTTACGATACCCCCCCCCACCCCACCCCCCACCCCCCTTCCCTGACTGAGCAGCCCTCCGCCAGGGGAATGCAGTCCGATTGTGTGGACCCAAGGCAAGCAAGCAGTTTCGTGAGAGAAAGGGAAAGAGGGAGGGGGGAAGGAACCACAATAGAATTCCAAGCCAATCAATAAAAGAATAGCATGCCTTTCTCCAGCCCCCCCCCCACTCCACTACCCTCCACCACCCTCCTCCATCCGGCTCACCGTCCGACGCGAGGTAAAACCACCAGTGTCAGCAGAAAGCGCGCGAGCCATCGATCAGCGGTTCCTGTCAAGACTTCCTGTCCAAAACACAACTTGGCCCCGTCAAGCGACCCCCGGTGAAAGCACAGTAAACACACTATCGTTTTCAGCTCCACGGGCTGATTCGCCCCAGACGATCCGATCGCGATTTATTTGCTCTGAAGCGGCAGCGCTGGGGTAATGACGTCTGGTCCAATTGCTTTTTCATCTGACTGTAACTCAAGGAACTCGTCTAGCAGTGGTCCTCCACCTCCTTCACAACATGTCCTTGTTGTTTGTTCAACAAAAGAAACAGAAACTCAGAGGGGAGGGCGAGGGCAGGAGGCTTTGAAGAGGAAGGGGTTGGCCGAGAGAAGTAGAAACCATAAAATGGACTTTAGTAGTAGCGGCAGAAGTAGCCGTATTTGAAGATACCAATATTAATCCCATTTAGCTCGCGCCCAAACTGGAATGGATCCAGCCTCCTAACAATTATATACGAAGCCATCAATATCCCTGTTTACAATCAAACTGGAATTAACTCACACCTCTTCAAAGCTATGCGGAAGAGTTATGCCAGTTGTCATCGACCTGGCTAAAGGGCCTCACTTGTTTCCCTTCTAGAACAACAGCCCTCCTTGCGCGCGCGCGCACACACACACACACGGACACACACACACACGAACACACACACGGACACACACACACGGACACACACACACAAACACACGCACGCACATACGCACGCACGCACGCATGCACACACGCACACGCACACACACACACACACACACACCAACACACACCACAACACACACAGAAGAAGAAAAAAACTGGCCCTAGCGTCTGCGTGGTGTTTCTGCTGATGTCAGAGCCCAAGAATTCCCCCAAGACTGAGGAGAATGACACGGGGGGGGCGACGGCTAGCCAGCTGTATGAGTGGCAGGGCTGTAGCCGTTCGGTGTCGGTGACCAGCCCGCCGGTGGAGCTGACGACGAGCAAATTGCTTCAACACCGCTACACTCACTCTATGGCGTGCACACACTAACGTCCCAGCCGCACTCCCTGCTGGCCCATCACGTGGGTCACTGCCCACTCCGTTCCCTTTTACTTCCACCTCTGCAAGTCTGGAAAAAGCCCGCGGTAGACAAAAAAACAAGACAGAGAGAGAGACAGACAGAGAAAACGACCTTTGCTGACCTGCTCCGGCCGCTTCGGTGTTGCCCCGATAGCTACCGGCCTTGAAAAATAGACCCTGGAACCAGTCCATCGGAAACGAAAACAATTACGCTTTTGGCATTGTCATCGTTTTCGTTAGAATTCCGCCTTGATGAACTTGGGTACGCGTACACGCGTTGAGCTCCGACGCAGACGAAAGAGCGGACCTGTGGTGGAAGAGCAAAACGGTCTCCCTTTTTCTGGAATTCTATCGTCCTAAAATGACACATTTTCTCCGCGACGAGGTAGGTGGGTGGGTGGGTGTGTGTGTGTGTGTGTGTGTGTGTGCGTGTGTGTGTGTGTGTGTGTGTGTGCGCGTGGGAGAGAGAGGGGGATGGAAGGAGGGGGGAGAGAGCGATTTATTTTTTTTTACACAGACACATACGTATATATACATAAAGGGTATGTGTATGCGTGTATGTATGGGTGTGTGTGTGTGTGCGTGTGTGTGTGTGTGAGGGGGCGGAGGAGATCACTATGCATAACATTACTCATCACGGATGCACTATATAATTATGCAAGTCCATTTTTTTGCCGGCGACAGCCTGCGCCAAACTTTCCAAATCTGTATTGACAAGTCGGTCTGCTGATGCAGATCTATGAAACGGAGTACTAACAAGAGCGTTGTGTACAGCTGCCGCCAGGGTCCTCGTCTTTCGGCCATTAGAGAGGCTGGAACCAGTCCAGAAGTCAATCTCCTCCGGATGGCAGGCTCTGGAGTCTGGCACTTGGGAGCCGGAGTCCGCTGGCCGGGCCACGTGTCAAGCGGCTATGGCTATCGATTGTCATGGGATTTTCCACGGTGGCACTCATCACACCCTTCAGCCACACGCCTCCAGGGTCGTCTCCGTGAGCTTGCCGGCTCTACCCAGCGGAGAGGAACACAGCATAAGCTCTGGACAGGTCAAATCGCTTAAGAAGCCGTTCGCATGGGGAGCTATTTCCGACTGCCGTGGTTCCAAATCTGTCCGGCCATGACAACAAAATAATCTTTGCTGAAGATCCAAAATCTCTCACCTTCTCAGAAAGGTCAGATCGAACGAACGCTCTTGTCCGGACGGTTTCCGTCCATTCCGTCAACTTTTCGGGGGGGGGGGGGGGAGAGAGATCTCTGCTATGGTTTGGTTCTCAGCGGCCAACCTCTGACGATACGGTCAATCGAAACAAGAACTTCGCGAAGCAGTTGAGCAGCGTAAATTTATTCAAAAAAAGAGGAGGTGGGAAGGTGGAGGTGGGGGGTGGAAGAGAGGGAATGAGGGAGGGGCCACCACCCCATCCCGAGTTGATGAAAGGCCCGTGGGCTTTACATTACCATGATTAAGTATTACCGATTTTGCCACTCCAATTCGCCACCATTTTGGCCGTGGGGAAAACAAAGGCCTCACCCACACTTCTTCTTTTTTTTGGGGGTGGGGGGTGGGGGGGTGGGGTCTGGAAAAGGGGTGGTGGTGGAGGTGCTCTCAAATGGGAAGACTACAGGATATTGCTCAGTTATGTGAGCGGAGCTTTAGCTTGCCAGTCAATGACCACCGGAAAGTTCCGACTTTCATCGCTGGTTGCCAGAAGGCAAGGACTTGCCAAGGCTTGCATAACACAGTACATAACATAGTACAATAGCTGCTGCTTCCTTTTTTGTAAACACTCTGTCTGTCTGTCTCTGTCTCTCTCTCTAACACGCACGCACGCGCGCGCGCGCGCTTACACACACACACACACACACACACACACACACACACACACACACACACACACACACACACACAATTTAATTACTGATTGGACCCCAGTCTTACTAAAATTGCTACAATGTGATACTATGCATACCGCAAGGATCTTGAAGCGTCTGTGTTCTGTGCAATACGCTTCCGCAAACATCACGTTGTAAATGTAATGACCTCCGGAAATGACGGGTAGTTTAATTAGCGCACTGAAACGGGAACTTGACATGCTGTATTGTGTTGTTTGTTTTAACTACGCATGTTATGAATGTTTGAATGCTAATGTACGATGTCTTCCACTTTTCGGGGGCAGGAGGCCTACAGAAATAAACTGCCGTCCTCTCTCTCTCTCTTTCTCTCTCTCTCTCCCACCTATTTCTGTGTGTGTGTGTGTGTGTGTGTGTGTGTGTGTGTGTGTGTGTGTGTGTGTGTGTGTGTGTGTGTGTGTGTGTGTGTGTGCGCGGGCGCGAGCGAGCCTGCCTGCCTGCCTGCCTGCCTGCCTCTCTCTCTCTCTCTTCTCTCTCTCTGCGTGATCGCGCGGGTGTGCGGGTGTGCCCCGTGAATCTGAAAACTCGCTATGAATACAAGAGACCACCACAACTGGGTAAATGGAGAAGCTGTGTGTCCTTGTCCAAATCAATGAGTCATAGAACGCCTGGGGAGCAACACGAAACAGACACTCCCACTTCCATCAGATAAAAACGATACTAGTTACGACAGCGCCAAACGTGTCGCACTGCGTCCGTTACAAATTAAGGATGACTTGCTCGTTTCCCTCTCTCCGTCGTCTGTAGATCTCTCGACCAGTCTACGGACAGCCCTCATTATGTTATTCCGTTTTTCCATCTTCTTTTTTTTAATCGTGCAAAAACAACACGGTTATCCCTTTTCTCTTCTGCTGTGTCAGATTTAAGCCGAGAAAAGAGGAGCCCAGAAGCCTTGTAGTTTCTGTGGACGTAAAGCACCATGATTACTAGCTAAAAAATTATATATAAAAAATTAAACGATGTGAGAAGGTAACTTGTTACAGGCCTTTGTGTGTGTGTGTGTGTGTGTGTGTGTGTGTGTGTGTGTGTGTGTGTGTTGTGTGTGTGTGTAAGCACTGGTTTACGACATCCTTCCTTGGAGGAAGGTGCCGGAAAGCGATGCTCGGAGTGTGACACCATTCTTCACGACATGGACGGCTCTCCCTAGCCTTTGCCGATTTCCGACACTTGTGGAATGTCGAAACGGCGTGAATACACAGCAGCGTAAAGACTTGCAGACTCCAGTCCCATTGATCGCTGGAATCGGAGGCGATCGTCTGCCCTGCTTTACCCCCCAGCCCCTCTCTGACAGGTGGCTCTCCCGCGCAGCAACGAGTGACAGTTCAATTTTCCACAGTCGACACCTGTCGCTCCTGGACCTCGCCGCACCAACATGGCTCTAGGGCTGAGATGGCCACTCGATATCTGGCGAATTATCTCGTCGTTAGAAGGGGGTACGAACCCCCCCACTCTCTCTCTCCCGCCCCCCACACTCTCTCTCTCTCTCTCTCTCTCTCTCTCTCTCTCTCTCTCTCTCTCTCTCTCCACCCTCTCTGTTTCTGTCTGTCGTCCCGTCCCCCCCACCCCCCTCTTTCTCTCTCTCATCATTTCCCCCCCTCTCTCTTTCATTAGTTTGCATCACTTGCTGTATTTGCCTTTTGACTGAAGCTGCCTTGTTGCTATTGTCGAACTGTTTTACTGTTTTCAGTTCATGAAAGCTCTCCAAATGATCTGTTGCTCGAGCATGCTATTGTTAAACTGTTTTCAGTTGATGATCAAGTTCTCCAAACGATCTGTTGCTCGAGTGTGCCTGCATAATCATTTCTGTCTTTCCCGTTTAAACCCTCACATATTCTGTTCTCATGGCGAGTTATCATAGCCGTTAATTCAGCTTGCACTCACCGCGTAACGTACTTGTCTGGTGTGTTCTCACGGCATGACATTTTCAAACATAAAATACTATTTTTGTTCCCTGTGTTGCAGTTTAGCTACAATAGGTATATCACATTAATGACCATGCTTGTTTGCGTGTGTGTGTGTATGTGTGTGTGTGTGTGTGTGTGTGTGTGTGTGTGTGTGTGTGTGTGTGTGCTTCCGCGCGTGCGTGCGTGCGTGCGTGTGTATCCATTGCTTCACCGTTGGAGAATAAAGTTTATCTCACTTCACTTCTCGTACAAACAGAAACAATAGATCCATACAAATCTCGTGATGATTTACTGTCCCTCGTACACACGCTCGTGCGTGCATGCGTGCATGCGCATGCAGATTCGTCCCTGTCCATAGTGTTGCGGGAATAATTTGGACTGATAACCGTCCAGCCGGCTACACGACGGAACGCTAGTCCGCAGCCCAACCCTACGCTGCTTCTAGATATTTGGTGGTTGGTTACACTTGTTTAACGCCAAGTTGTCTCCAGACAGGTACTGGCGGGGACCGAGATACCTGGAGGTGGGGGAGGAGAGAGAGACTATACCTAACGCAACGCTATCACCACCAGAATGATTTCTGCATGGGCAACCATCGAGGGCCATTTTAATGTTTCACTAACAATTGTGAGGGACAACGTAACAAGACAGTGTCCACAGATCACAACTTTGTTTTATTAATTGTGAGGGACAACGTCACAAGACAGTGTCCACAGACCACAACTTTGTTTTATTAATTGTGAGGGACAACGTCACAAGACAGTGTCCACAGATCACAACTTTAGCACAGAGAGGAGAGCCGAAGCGGATTCGAACCAAGGTCCTTGTGCTTACCAGTCTAACGCCTTGCCTTTCCACCAGGCTAAGCCGGCTCACACTTTCAGCGGTGACTACGCCGGGCCGTGCCAGTCTCAGCCTGCCTCAAAAAAGGTGTCCACACCACGGAACGATCCAGATTTGAAAGACACACGGAAGATCTGTTTTTATTACTTGGACCCGCACGTCATTATCCAAGGGAGGTCTCTTTTCATCAAACTGGACCTGCACGTCATTATAGAAGGAAGGTCTCAATTTGTATTACTTGGACCTGCACGTCATTATACAAAGATCTGTTTTTATTACTTGGACATTCACGTCATTATACAAAGATCTGTTTTTATTACTTGGACATTCACGTCATTATACAAAGATCTGTTTTATTACTTGGACACGAACGTCATTATACAAAGATCTGTTTTATTACTTGGACACGCACGTCATTATACAAAGATCTGTTTTTATTACTTGGACGTGCACGTCATTACACAAGGGAGACCTGTTTTTATTACTTGAACATGCACGTCATTATACAAGGGAGATCTGTTTTTATTACTTGGACATTCACGTCATTATACAAAGATCTGTTTTATTACTTGGACATGCACGTCATTATACAAACATCTGTTTTTATTACTTGGACGTGCACGTCATTACACAAGGGAGACCTGTTTTTATTACTTGAACATGCACGTCATTATACAAGGGAGATCTGTTTTTATTACTTGGACATGCACGTCATTATACAAGGGAGATCTGTTTTTACTACTTGGACATGCCAGTCATTATACAAAGATCTGTTTTTATTACTTGGACCTGCACGCCATATGCATTCACCGGGACTCGATTCGTGACGCGCCGCACGCTGATTAACACTGGACAACCCCTGTGTTTCCTTTTCACCCGCACTCAGGACGGTCATCTTTTCAAACATGCTCGCCCTTTTCAGTCGTCATGAATCA
>JABMCL010002057.1:40000-60000 GCA_018857735.1 Alviniconcha marisindica | reverse complement strand
TTGCCGCGAGGGCTGAATGCACGGTCATGGGCTGCCTACAGAAGAACCTGTGCTGCACGTAGTCTGCAGCTTCAGATCTGTGCTGCACGTAGTCTGCAGCTTCAGACCTGTACTACACGTAGTCTGCAGCTTCAGACCTGTGCTGCACGTAGTCTGCAGCTTCAGACCTGTACTACATGTAGTCTGCAGCTTCGGACCTGTGCTGCACGTAGTCTGCAGCTTCAGACCTGTGATTCGTGAAGCCTGCAGTTTCAAATCTTTGCTTCATGTAGTCTGCAGCTTCAGATATTTGTGTCATGTAGTATGCAGCTTCAGATGTGTTTCACGTAGTCTACAGCTTCAAATCTGTGCTTCGTGTAGTCTGCAGCTTCAAATCTGTACTTCATGCAGTCTGCAGCTTCAATGACAATGCGCAAAAAAAATAAAAAAAATAAGAGACGTCAGTGCAGGCAGTCAACTAACTGTTTACTGAAACCCGAAGCATTGCCCCGGACTGGATTCCCCTTCTTCCGGCTCACCCAGGAGTGGCAGGGGAATTTTCTTCTCCAGGGTCGACTTTCTGTGCTGGCTCTTATTTCGGTATCCGTTATACCCCTGTGTTACCGCAGTAGCATCCGTTCTACCCCTGTGTTACCGCAGTAGCACGTAAAAGATCCCGGTCATTCTGCCAAAAGTGCAGGTGGCAGGTTACAGCTAAACACGCATACACCTTACGTATGTGGCTTTGCATGAAGTGACATGGAGCATGGTTGTATGATGTACATCGCGTGCGAGCCATACCAGCGCTTAAGAACACTACTTCGGTGGATATTCAAAAAACGCGCTATAAAAAGCTTGTCACTCATGTAGAATCACATGCGAGCGCAGTGAGTCTGCTCAAGAGAGCAGAGAATGGCGCTATATAAGCAGTCATCATCAATCAAAACCCAATGCCAACCAAATACCGGCCAGCCAATTACTTCAAGCTTAATCATGTTCAGTCAACCACAAAGGTCACACCAGGGCGAAGCACAAGACTTATCAAATCACACGGTGGTTGGTTGCTTCTTGAATTTGTTACGTCCCGTCAACCGCATCGGGTCACCTCAGGACAAATCACACAATCAAATTATTTTGCATCAGTTGAAAACACGTCACCAAATCACAAAGCAAAAAGCTGGACCACAGCTCCGGTCACACCACGATCAACAGCAAAAACACAGTCAAGTCAAAAACAAGTCAAAAACGGTCAGCAACAAGCACACGATCTTATTATTTACAGCAGCTCATTTTCCAACAGTGAACCCCAAAACAATATGCATTGTGCACTAAACGATTCACATTTTATTTCTGAAAAGAACAGGGAAGAAATGAAGCCAAAGGAACCCGAAGGGTCGAATTCTTGGCAGCAGGAGAAGCAAGCAAAGCTATATTCTGACCTACTCTACGCCTTAAAGGGAAAATATTTCACAGCTCTGAGATCTCTGCAGAAGGGACCTCAACTTCTGCGTCCATGATACCCCATCGCCGGTACCGATCGGCAAAACATGTGGGGGCGGACGACTTGCAAGTCTTTAGGCAGTCTACGAGGGCCGCTTTGGGCAAAATGCAGAAATAAAAACAGCATCTGAAATAAACTCCTGAGAAAATCAAAGCTTACCTCCAAATCCAATCCATTGGAGCATCCTCCTCGGTCACTTGCAAGCGGAATTGTGACGTTGAAATAATTATACACGTATAATAATTAATATATAAAAATATGTTTTTTTTAAACGTGTCAAGGGAGAACAAGACGACGTTCGCCCAGCAGTATAAATGTCACACTGACTGCACAGCAATGACCTGGCCAGAAACTGTCAGCTGTTTTAATTCCCTACTTGCCAACCCAAGCCAACAAATGGCAGTGTTGACACGGAGAAGACCATGGCAAGGAACGGAGCCCCTGCTGAAAGCCGTCAGACCACCTCGTACCGTAACGCCTCTGCACTTCCTTGAATACAACGAAATGCAACAACGCCGCTCGAGGCTACGTACGACGAAGCACACGGCCCGAGATACAATCATGGGCAGCAGGCGAACGTCGCGGACAAAAACGCTCTCGCTCTTTACCTCCGTTCTCTCTCTCTCTCTCTCTCTCTCTCTCTCTCTCTCTCTCTCTCTCTCTCTCTCTCTCTCTACACACACACACACACACACACACACACACACACACACACACACACACACACACACACATGGACGAATAGGCTGGCAGGCACATAATTAGATCTATATCTGTATCTGGGGAGAGAGAGAGTGAGAGACAGAACAAAAGAGAAGAAAAGGGGAAAATATGTATAATATGTTAGGCGAATAAATTACATCCACCACCACCACCACACCAAAAAATCTCCCCAAAATGCCACGCACCATATATATTTATAACTCTATGCCCCCAAAATAGCTATATCAATGCACTGTTGCACGTGCCATCCCCCCCTCCCTCCACACACATACACACAAACCCCTTCGCCCCAACAGGACGACCTAACAGCACTAGTAAGCCTAATGAGGGCAGGCGCCCACCCGGAGGGCCATAGAACAAAGCCAAAGGAATGGAGAGGTTGAAGTACTCACCAGAAATTCATCACAAACAGCATTCCTGTGGTCATGCTGCGTCGCAGGGAGCTGCGTTCTGGAACCCTCCTCTCGCTGGGTTTAACCAGTGCTTGACACTTGCAACCACACTTAAGTCTAAAGGCCCGACTCGAGCCGTAGACTCGCGGTATCCCGGAAACCACCGTCCTCACTCGCCTCAACTTCACATCCCCTGTCTCAGTGTCTCCAGTCCTCTCTTGGATGCACGGCAGAAAGTCTCGGAAAAACTATTTCCTTAGCACACACTCAGGGACTACGTTCGAATTACAGTTTTCTTCGGCTTTCGCAACCAGCGACATCAGTCCTAGCGCGAGCTTCGTCAGTTTTTTTCATCAGTGATCCGTCCACACGAGATCTGGTGACTGGTACTGAGAGGGCCGGGCGAAAAAGAACTGAACCTCGGCGATGGTACACAAACTGGAGTCACTGACAAGCTGAACTTCAACTCAAATTGAAACCAAACCGTTTGATCTCGTTTCGTTGAAACAGTCGCCACGCAGAGTGTTTGTAAGCAAGCAGCAGTTCAATCGCCTGGCGACAACAGTTGCCTACGCTCGGCCGGCTCAGTGTCAGAAAATTCAAACTGTTTCATGCAGTCAGTGGCTGGATGCAGCTAGACGGCGAAGCCGCCTACGAGAAAGGGCTGCTTTGGTCACACAGGCTGCTTGGTCGGTCTCCCCGCAGCCCACTAACGCCACATCCCACTCTATTCCCAGGCTGACTGACGGTGCCAATGCTCGGCCGATCGCGCGTTCAGCGCACCTGCACAGTTAGTTGTCTGCAATAATTACCATTCCCTGCCAATTCTACCACTAGTTCCGCCCCACTCGGGCTCGCACCCTAGTGGTTGACAAGCTTCCGCCGGAAACGCACAATGTTCTTCTCGTTTTCTCGCTCAAGTTTGGTCTAATATCGGCTTTTTTTTGGCTGACTGACAAACCTGGTCAGAACTGCGGGACAGCCCGATTTTGGAGTCAGGTGAAAAAGCAAATTTTGTAAACATTCAAGCTGCTGTTACTTTTCAGTCCGAGAGAAAAAGAAAGAAAAAATCACCACCACCTGGCTGTAGCTGTATTTCGAGCTATAAAAACCATTCACAATGACATCCCCCTTCACATCAGAGTAACTGGAGAAAAAAAAACTGCCTCTCCGGTCCGGTCCGGGAGCCAGAAACGCGCACTGCGCTCACTGAGAGCAGCTGAAACTACTAAAGAGCTCTAGGCTCTCTCACAGACTCTCCACGCCGAGTCGGTACGATTACATCAACCCAGCGACATGCCCCAAAACTCGCAGATAGCGAACACAGCGGGTCTGCGGGCAATATGAATCAGCGCCACCGACTAACAACCACGCGATAGCCGCCACTGACGCTCACCTTGGCCTCCGCGCACGTCTTGACCGATATGAGCGAGGTAATGCGCTGTTGTGACCACTGCGTTTACCTGCACGGTACCTACACTGGACTCATCAAGCGGTAGCAGTTCTCATGCACTTTGGGGCGGAAGTGGGGGGGGGGGGGGAGGCTGTGGTATCGGGGGAGGGGGGGGGGGGTCGGTGTATTTGCCCCTAATCAAAGTATCGCTCGCTGAAAAATAATTCGTATGACCACAACTACCATTTTCGTGGCGGTGGAGGGAGGTGGGGAGGACCCAAATATGAAATACGAATGATGAAAAAAACTTTTTTATTTCTTTTACTTTTTTTTTTTACTTTTTTTTTTTTTTTAAACCAATCTCGTCAACACACAGGCTACAACAAACCCGCTGTGAGCGAATTTTTGTTGTTGTTTTGTTTTTGCTCGTAATCAAACAACCTGTTAGGCTGTACCGTCTCTAGGCTGTACAGGCTCCCAGCCCAGATAATAAACTAGACCGGTTAGGGGAGGGAGAGAGAGAGAGAGACGTGCAGAACAGAGGAGCTTGTTGACTTGTTCCAGTGGAGCGACTCTCGGCTCGTCTGGTCAACACGCATAATCATGTGGATCTTGGCACACACACCAGAAGCAACCACAGCCATTCGTCCTCAACAGAATGCTTCATGCTGCCACGGCCTGTTGCTACTTACTACCACTGACACCTTTTCTCACAGTCTTCGGCGCGAGAAGAGAAGCTGTTTGAAAAGTCCATAATTATTGCCAGTGATGTGTCCTGCCACGAATCGCTGCCTCTGTACGTCTTTGATGAATTTGAAGAGACCACTACGCCGTTGTGCAAAAAAGGATATCTGCACACTTTTCATACACTTGAAACTCGTTTTGGCACGACGAGTTTCAACATATTGAAAGAAAACCCACGAATTCAAGGTGTCTATTTTCAAACCTTACACAGCCTGTCTACAAATACTGACGTATCACTAAATTCCCTTCCAAGCTTAAACACGCTTTAAACCAGTCTTTGTTGGGTTTCGATTGACTCATCGTGATAGCAAAAGCGCCCCTACAGAAACCCACGCACCGACGCCGCTATAGACTGACGTTATCGACCAGAATACTTTTTTTTGTCGAGCTACAAGTACAACACTGACCCCATCGCAGCCTCGCTGTTCCCAAACGTGACAGACTTCCGATCATTCTGGAATCGTGTGACGGAGCAGTCGGCCAGACAAAGCTGGGGGAAAACCGATTCCTGGCTGGAGTCAATAGAATTCAATGAATCGCCAACCCTGAGTAGCTAGCGCTTCCGCCTGACTGCACACTGCCGATCTACAGCATCGCGTGCATTAGCGCCAGCTCTCCTTACATGTTCAAATTCGAACTCGCTGCGGCAATGTCCTTGATCACTGCCATGAACTTTCAGCACTTGGCGCACTTTCAGCACTTTGCTGACGGTCCAATGAAAGAAGAGTCCTTCGCCCACGGCAGTAATGAGGGTCAAGGAGTTATCAAAAGAACATGCCGACCACTTGCACGGTTTAAAAAAGAACAGAAGAAGAAGAAGAGGAAAACTAGACTGATTTCTCCGGACTGCCCAAGGTCGTATAGCAGCGATTATTAACTAAATTAGGCCAGTGTCGCGTGGAATTCCAATGCCATCAATGTCACTGTCAAGTCTGCCGTCGTGACGAGGAGGGTTTAGTCGACCTCACACGAATTGAGATATTCTGTTTCTCTTGAAACATTACCACATATCTGCGTCATCGATGATTACATCAGTGTGTGTGTGTGTGTGTGTGTGTGTGTGTGTGTGTGTGTGTGTGTGTGTTGTGTGTGTGTGTGTGTGTGTGTGTGGTGTGTGTGTGTGCGTGTGTGTGTGTGTGTTCCCCCGTATGAATGAGTCTTCTTTCACATTGTTAAACTACAGATTTCGACATGAACGGCCAAACTCGATATTACACGAATTAAAAAACACCAAACAACAACAATACATTATTTATTTCCAGTTCATTACAACTTTGACTTTATCGGTGCATATAGATGTAAATACACGGTAATAATGCAATACCTCCGAATCCTACCGATTTCGAAAATGTGGAGGAGTCTAATTTGCAACGTCATTCTTTAAAAAAAGAAAAGAAAAGAAAAAAGAGTTCTTGCTCGTCCTGAATTTAACATGATACCAAAGTGTAAACATCGCGCACGCAGGTGTAACTTTCGCAGTCTGGCACGCATTTGATACAAGAAGATATTTATAATATAAATTCCACTCCTTTATCACAAAGGACAAGATAAGGAAGCAACTGTCTAACTAGACATCTTAGCCTATATCATTTAACTCTCATGATAGAATGTGCAGCATCTCATAAATGTAACCCCCCCCCCCCCCCCCCTCAAAATATCTACTCCCAGAACAACTTTCGAGGCTCTACCACCGAGAACACGTTAAAAAAGAAGAAGGAAACAACACTTTTTAAACGAGTGTGATTGCATGCGCGGTTGCGTGTGTGCGTAAATGCACAGAATTCGAAACTCATCACTATTCAAGACTCTTGTGCTTTAGTGCAACTTGTCAAAGGTCTTGCGGTATTTTCCATTGTGAATCAACGCACACGCGAAGAACACCACTCAGTACTGCTGTCTGTTCCTGGCCTTTCCGAACGTCCTTCGCGTTAACGTCCCTAAACAGCTCTGGACGGGCCTGGTCTTGTAAGGCTATGCTCACGATCTTAATATGTCAGCCCGACATCTGAAGACATTACGCCCCACATCATCACCAGGCTCTTGCTCAGGATGGAGTGTCAAACCGTATCGGTGGGTAAGAAAGTCAACACTGATACAGATACAGAAAGATAGCACACGCAAGGCGGACAAACAACCCTCAGATAAGCTGACAAGCTCAGTATCTATCCACTCAACGGTCTCAAAATATATCGGTTTGCCCACGAAGACACGTGTTTCTGGCCACGTGCAAGTTCCAAATTTTCATCCGTGCGGTTTCAATATCTAATGAAACCGCAAATTGTCTTAAGTTTAGTGTTTTTTTGTTTGTTTGTTTTTTCTCTTTATGGAATTCGATATTTTGTCGCGACAAAGCCGAAAACTAAACCAGTCGAAAAGCGTCAGCACTATCCCATTTGTGTGTGAAAATGTTCTACCCAAGCCAGGCACTGTGCAACTGCTGCGAGCTGATACATAACGGTTCAATAGAGCCTATGGCAGACTACCAACCGCAGTTGAATAAATTTCGCGAAAGCTCTTTGGGGTGAAAACTGTATCGAATAATCTCGAGTTTGACAGTTACTTCGACATACTGCTTCTCTCTCTGTCTCTCTTTCTCTCTCTCTACTCTGGTCTCCTATCTCCTACATCCAGTTATTATATATCCTCTGCCAAAGCCAAGTGTCTACGCCGTTTGCCACACTGGCAGGCGGGACAAAGCGGGACACGACTCATCCGACGAGACGAGGCCGAAGAGCGGAGGCGAGGAAGAGGAAGGGCGACCAGCCACCAAGCGCTTCCTGCCACCAGATGCCCGGCCTGGGCCTCTGCAGCCCCCGGCAGCTTCCCAGATAATGAAAGGTCTCCGCTCAAAGTCACCTTCCCCGACTTACGGGCCTTCCCGCGTTTCACTGCAATTAAACGCTCCGGTCCTCTCAACTTGCGCTTATGGGGCAAGCGGTTGGTCTTTTTTTTGGGTTTTTTTTTTTTTTTTATCGCTCTATTACCGCACTGGTTGACTGGGTGTAAAACACCAATTTACTTACTTACTTACTACTCTTTTTTGTTGTTGTTTTTGTTGTTGTTTGTTTGTTTTGTTTCGGGGTTTTTTGCGGGGTGGGGGTGGGTCCCAACTGCGTGTTGTGTTCTGGTAAAGCCACGTGACTAAACGAAACTCGCCCGTATCGAGAACACAAAATCGTCAAACTTGGTTGCCGCTATTCTCTCTTCTTTTTCTTTTGTTTTTCTCAAAAGCAAGCACGTTCTTCTTACAACAGGTGTTGCATCCTACGAGTAAGAAGTAAGTGACTGTTTTTAACGCCCAGTCAACCTTGATCATATCGGGGCGAAGTAATCATCAAAAATAATTCCTGTCGACTTGATCCTAAAACACTTCAAACTTCAGCTGGCCTATATAATATACGCACTGCGGCATACTCTCTCTCTCTCTACCCCCCCCCCCTCCCTCCCCACTCCCTCCCCCTCTTCATCAATCTCAAAGTCTGAGAACTATAGCAATACACTATGTACAACGATTAACTGGCTCTAATGCACTGAAATTACTTGCACAGTCTACCAAGATAACACCATGCACACTTCTACATCATAACTAGGTCTGTCTATAAATATACTAGGGCTTGTGGCACTGCTGACAGATGCAGCTAAGCTGCCGGTGCGATTCAGAAAGCTATTTCTGGAGCCCAGGCAACCAGAATAGAAAGCGAGCTGATTTTGATCAACGGTGGTGCTATTGTTAGTCTCACTGTTCCACCAGCGCCTAGTGACAGTCTGGCGGACTCTAACTGTCGTGTCTTCTCTCGCAGCGATCGTTGTAGTCACGTTTCCGCGCGGCAGGTTACCCACACTCACATAATCGCATGTCGTTCAGTGAATGCCTTTCCTCGTCACTGTTAAACCATTTTCCCCTGTGATTGTGAGCAGTTATCTACAGGCAAGGCTGAAAACAAACGTAGCAGTAGCGCCTTTCTTGATCTACAAACATTTCTTTGAGACTGAAAGTCAAAACTAAAGAGTGCGTTTAAAAACAAACAAAAACCCCCATTAAATTACACACTGTAACACATTCAGCAAAACCATTTCAGTGTTTGGAGAAAATCAATATAAATCGAAGTCCTTATTGCCTACGATATATTACGTGTTTTCAGTACTTTAGCTTTTGATAGTTACTTCCGTCTGTTTTCAGTGTCTCTTTCTTTTGAAGGAGTTGTGTTTTTGTTTTTTGTTTGTTTTGTTTTTTAATTAAAAAAACAACAACACCTGGAAAGCGGCAAACTTCAATGCGGACACGCAGGGGACAAGGTTGTCTGCAGCATAAGAAAGTCTCTGAAAAGTGAAACATGGGCTCCCTTCTCCGGACCGAGACCAGCCGAGCATGTTTCATTCAAACTGCCAGTGGTCAGTTTGGACACACTGATAGACGGTGGCGAAAAAGAGCTGGCCATTTACATGAATATACATAGAGCCGCGAGGAGACGGTCACACAGGTCGGCTGTTTCAAGCATGAGATCGATACATGGCTGTAGAAACGGAACTGGATGACTGGGCCAACCAAGCCCTTCGCTTTATCAGCCACAAAATATCGGCAGCAAAGTAACTGGGCTTGTTCCTCCCGCGAAGCCTTTTCAACACGAAACCCTGTGGTCAAGTCGGGTACTCCAGCATGGCAACCACCAATCCGGCTCGGCACGAAAGAAGAGTGAACACGACAAATACAGCCCCTTACCTGTAACAGTGGCTGCTGCGTCACATTCACAAAGCGATCTTCTCGGAAATTCGAGCGGTTCGCGAGAAACCACTCCGGCGGAGCACGCACACCCTACCAACCTAGCTGCGGGACTCGGTTTGTCGGTCAGCCAAAAGCAAAATCAACAGAGCACACACGCACAGTAAGCAGCCTAACCTGCTTCCGTCGGAAAATGGACAGAATCCCTTTGAGCGGCATTCCGTGTGGTCAGGAGAACTGACCAGCGTCTGTCATCGAATGTCCCGTTCGGGCAACAGGCCCATGCATCATTCAACCCACTTGGCGCATCTCCCACCACCACGACTGACTGACCCTCCTCCTCTTTGCCAGGCTCCTCTCCGCCCACTCAGTGCAGCTTTTGTTTGTCACAGCACAGAGCTTACAGGAATTTCTGTCTGCTCTATGGCCACAATGTTCCTCTCCAGGCAGTTATCCTTGGAGTGTTAAAAGGATTCCCAGCCATTCCCTCTCTCAAAAGTCTGTCTCCTCTGACTCGATCCTCCCGCCCAGCTGTGCCAGTCAGTCGCGAAAGGCTCGGATCGCGGGTTGTCGGTCTCGCATGCGCAGGCTGTGTCCCTCAAGTAAAAAAGTGCTAGCTTAGCCCACAAGGCGAAGGACCAATCAAGTGACGCACGGGGCCCGGCTTCCCGGGAACACTGACAGTGCTCGCGCCAACCATGTATCTGTGCACGTACAATGCTAGATGACAATCCCCCCCCCCCCCCCCCCCCAACACCCACCCTTTCTGCCCTACCCCCACACACATCTCTCCCCTCTCTCTCTCTCTCTCTCTCTCTCTCTCTGACCTACTGAGGCTCAATGTCAAATGAAAGGAGCAAGATACCAGTACTGTTGGGGGTGGGGGGAGAGGGGAGAGGGGGGGGGGGCTTCCAAGCCACCACGCGTAAATACAAAGGATGAAATTTATGTCAGATGGTGATGGTGGCGAAAGATCAAGACCGCTTTTTAGACAGGAGCTAATTTCGACGTAAGCCTACGCTCTAGAGCACTATACATAACAGAGCAGGTGCTAAAGCCAGGATTGTCCACACACACTCCAGAGAGCGGCTGATCGCCTGCCTTCCGAACATTAAAAGGTGCAAGTTAGGACGGTGGCCCCCTAGTGTTGCGCGGCAACAGGTGGATCACAAGTCGTTTTTCCTCAATCCCATTATTTTGGGTACACAGACGCGGCCAGTCTCGTTATTTTTAGCACATGCCCCGCTTGAGTATTCATTTGATTTCGGCACCATGGAATCAGTATTGGCCGGACTGAATTTTATACACAGAATGCGGAGAAAAGAAAAACCTGAAAAACGGCACCTGCTGATCCCAACAGAAGCGCAACAAAGAGTAAATAAGAGTAAGTATTGTATTTTGTAGACTGGGAGATTCGAAACGTGCTGTCTCATTCTCCTTACGGTAGCTCTCTTCCTCCTCCTCTTCTTCTTCTTCTTCTTCTTCTTCTCGCCCTCTTACACATGCAATAATATTGCTTCCCTGGTAAGCTTCGTCCTAAGGTGACTCGATGCGGTTGCCGGGATGTTAGTGTAAAACCCTTCTCTTCTTCCTATCAAGGACTGGGCTCTGTCAGAGCGTTGCAAGTCCCACAGTAAGGAGTATTTAAAAGGTGGTCCCGGTCAGTGCCTTGGGTGTTATTAGAACCATAATAAGCAATAATAAGACAGCTAATCTAAAGTTAACACTACATATAACATGACCTTCTTGATATTAATCGAGAGGTGGGGGACTGGGCTGGAGGCTGTGAAGACTACGACCTAGTCGACTCTGGAATGTCTCAAGAGACGGTACTGAAGAGACAGCCAGCCGTAGGGAGGAGGTTCCATTCAGCTCGCTGTACGGGGGAAAGGAGTGGGGGAGAGGAAAAAACTAACTAACCAATCTTGGCAAACAGGCGACACGCTTTACCGACACGGGGGCCGGGCGCCACAAGCGAGCAGAGAGAGACACGCACGCGTATTATGATGGCTGGTTAGCCCCGCCACGGACGCCGGGTGTAGGTGGGGGCGGGGCCGCTCAGCACGAAGACTGGCAACAGTTTAGTTCCACCGCCTTAGTCGGTTGGAGGCCGCCAAACCCGGGTCACAACAATACCCACACCCTCCCTACACGACTCTGCCTTCCCTTCCCCTCCCCTAACCTCACCTGATTTTCGGGTGGCCTGCTAATAGTGCCACCCGTCGACGTTTCAAGGACGACCTTAAGTTGAGGCTGCCTGTCGCGGGCGCGGTGGACAAGTGGGTAGGATTCCCAGCTTCTCGGACCATGGATTCAACGCCGCGCGCTGGGATTGAGTTACAAGTCGTGACGGTAGGGAAACCTGACATCAGCCGAGACGCAGCAACTGCTTCATCTTGCTCTTTCGCCGTGCAGCAAAGACGGCGAATTTTGTTTGGTGACTAAATATTATCACTCGCGTCTCAGAAAACATTGAATCGGAGACAATGTCACTGTCTATATGACTGGAAAAGTGGTCGAATCTCTCTCTCTCTCTCTCTCTCTCTCTCTCTCTCTCTCTCTCTCTCTCTCTGTGTGTGTGTGTGTGTGTGTGTGTGTGTGTGTGTGTGTGTGTGTGTGTGTGTGTGTAGTACTGTAGCAACGGCAGATATGTGAGTCGGCCTTTGTGCTAATATCTTCACCGGTGAGAAATAAACTTCAATCTCTCTCTCTCTCTCTCTCTCTCTCTCTCTCTCTCTCTCTCTCTCTCTCTCTCTCTCTCTCTCTCTCTCTCTCTCTCTCTGTATGTGTGTGACTTGGCTGCGTTTGCAGTTGACTTTTGTGCCCAGAACGGTGAGCCAGCCTTTTATGTGACTAGGTGACTCGCGTGCTGAACTGGCGCAGATTTCTTTTTTTTTTTTTTTTTTAATATCATTATGCGGTTAACGGGACGTTACAATTCAAGAAAAATCCTCTCTCTCTCTCTCCTCTCTCTCTCTCTCTCTCTCTCTCTCTCTTCTCCTCCTCCCCCCCCCCCCCCCCCCCCCCCCCCGCTATATATATTATTATATATATATATATATATATATATATTAATATATATCCCTCCTCTCCCCCTGCCATCCCCCACCAGCATCTCTCTGTCCCTCATAAATATATGAAATGTTGCACAGGAAGGAAAGTACGTAGCGGATGAATGAGGGATGAATCTTGGAGCGAAAGGAAAATGAATGGAAGGAAGAATTGATGCAGCTAAAATTTGAATATATGTCCATACTACTACCGAATGTGACTCGATTGTTCCTCCCATGAAATGGGCCAATGGCCTTTATTCATTAAACCATCAATCAATTTCTCCATCTTCCCCCCCCCCCCCCCCCCCCCCCGGCCAATAAGTCAGACTTCAGCCGTTGAACAATCTGTTCTCTAACTGCTATCTAAAACTCCTGTGCTTTGACCACTAATTACAATCAGTCACCTAGAAACAAGGGCAGCAAACGTTCAGGTGACTCACAGCCATGAGCGGAATATGCAACCTTCTTCTGTTAAGTGCTGTTATTGTGGAGCAAGTGTTGAAAGCTATCGCTTATCTCTCCCCCCCCCCCCCCCCCCCCCCCACCCCGATCCCATCCCCACCCAACTGTGTCATCTAACAATCATTCTCCCCCCTTCTGCTCAAGAAAAATCCTCACATGTTACGAGTCACATCAAGTAACAAACTTAGAACCAAAATCACCCAGGCTATTAAAATGGCTGAAAACCCGAACAAGCAACTGAGATCTGACCAAGACCGAACTTCAAACAGCTTGACCGGAACTAACAGATGTAAAGTCTGCTAGCGCCCGGCGGCGGTAAGTGTGCGTGTCCTTTGAAAATAATCCACCACGGAGTCCCTTGTGTCACATGAATAAACAATGCTGCTAGAATAATGCATGCACCAATGTGCCAAGCAGACCTATTCCTCCTGACTCGGCAGGATTGCCTACAACGGTTACAACAACAGCACGGTACTGTATTACAGAACACCGTTCCACAGTAAGTGTTGGAAGGACGGGGGGGGGAAGGGGGGGGGGGCGTGTTCACGATATAACTACGTGCTCAGAGCATTCTTCAAGTACTGTGTGTAAAAAGAATCAATTAAAATCACTTGGCAAAGAAAGACAAAGGAGCACCCATTCACCCAGAAAATATCGGCCACCTTTGCGAACGTTCTTCCGATCCGACCCAAATGCATCCGTGTCTATCAATGTCAGTCCAACAACCCCAGTGTCTACGAGCTAGTTGCTAGAGTGCGCTGCAACTGATGCGTTGCAAAACTTGGCGTCGGGCCGTTCTCCTGCAATAAGAGAGGATGTTGTAATAAGTGTGGAGCTGAGGGGTAGTTCTCAAGCAGTAAGAGAAGATGAATAAGTACAGCTAAGGGGTAGTTCTCCATCAATGAGAGAATGAGAGAAGATGCAATAAGTGTAGAGCCGAGGGGTAGTTCTCCAGCAACGAGAGAAGACATAACAAGTGTAGAGCTGAGGAGTAGTTCTCCATCAATGAGAGAAGACGTAATAAGTGCAGTGCTGAGGGGTAGTTCTCCAGCAATGACAGAAAATGTATGTAACATGTGCAGAGCTGAGGGGTACATGTGCAGAATGGCCGGCCCGAAATGCAAGCTGCCACCGGAAACCACATAACGACACCAGGCTTTCCTTGTATTCATGTGAGCGTGGAAGCAAAACAAATAATCGTCTTCATTCTATGACGTCAAAGGAATTACTTCGTTGCAAATTTAGCGAATTTTTGATGATTATGTTTGTTGTTTGAAACTCCCAAGTCCATTAATCATTCAAGCGGTTAAGCACAAAACTATTGATACATAATTGTGTAAACCGGCTCCAATTTAACATACATATGTGTATACATATATGTTGTACGTATTTAATAACCTAACAACAAATCGATGAGGTCGTCCATTTGACTGTTCCGTTGACAGACTGGTTTTCTTTCAACACTGCCCACTTGACTAAAAACACACAAACAGAAGTGCATGTACATTATTTTCTCAGGTGACGAATGCTCCGACTTTCGTCTGCTGGTTTTGTGCAAGATCTGAGAGTTAGTCGGCTCTCACATTCTACAGAGGAAGTGAACCACCCAACAACACAGCTTAGCGTTGTTCGTTTCGTGCTACATTACACCATACTGCTATGAAGATGAAAGTGCATAATACATGAATTGCCTGCATCTCAATGATCATCTGCTTTTATTCAAAGGGGGTATAGCGACACTACCCCCCCCCCCCCCCTCAACCCCCCCCCCCCTCCCCCGTCCCCCATCCGCTCCCGCCCTCATTGTTTCTATATGGCTATCAAAGCGTTTCAGCAACTGCCTAAATATAAAAAGCACACCATCCCTTCTGGATCAAGCGCAGATTATGCATTCTCACAGGGGGCGGGGAGGGAGGAGAGAGAGAGAGAGATGGGGGTCTAATTCTAGAGCTGATGTCATTGCTCGCCGTACACATTATGTTCAATCGATACGCGATTAGAAGGGCAGTACGATCAAGCACCCGGAGGGGAAGCGCGCGGAGGGGTGGGGGGGTGGGGGTAATGTCAGCGAACAAAGGAAGCCAGTTATAGAAACAATTCCATAGGGGCTGAAAGTACAACCGGTTTCACCCACTTTAGAATGTTCAGCTAAATGCCTCCAGTATTAGATTGCCGTATCTTCAGGTCAGGCTGACTCAAATCAGAAATGCACACACACACACACACACACACACACACACACACACACACACACACACACACACACACACACAGAGTCTACAAACTGGCGCAATCAATCGATAACAAATAATGTCTGCGCCCGGAGCAACGAAATAAAGCAATCTCATTTCCGCCAACTTGGAGGATTATTCCCAAGAGCTAGCTGCAGCTCCTGCCAATACAACGTGATCGTTGTTGACCACAGGTCAAAGGGAAACCGCTTTCGATAGCGCCGATCAAAAAGGAAATCATCAGCCAGCTGGTCAGGTCGCTAAAATCTGTTGCTGGAAATGTTAGCCGCAGCCAAACGGCCAAGAAAGGCCCGAAGTGAGAGACAAGGTGATCATCCTTTGAGGACAGCATGACTCTAACAAGAGAGATGAATTCTCCAAAATACCAGATTTAATGAATCGTCCCGAGACAGCGGGTGGGCCGTACGTAGTCTTTTAGCCAGTCATAAGATACAGCTGAGCATTATTGATCAGATGAGACACTTCATTTATCAATACCGAACACGTGCTGATGTGCCTGAAAGGGTCAGCACATATTTAGCTGGATGACTAATCGACAACATGTGGCAAAGGAACATCGGCCTAGAAAGACAGATAGACAATGCAAAACACACACACACACACACACACACACCACACACACACACACACACACACACACACACACACACACACACATAGTGAGAGAGACAGATACAGAGACAGAGAAAAAAAGAGACAGAGAAAGTCAAGATAGACAGCTAGATCACCGGTTTTTAAGGCCCAGTACACTATCATCTGAAAAGAACGGGGGGTGGGGGTGTGGAAGTCGTGATTTGTTTATTCAATGGCCATACAGCACTCACACACACACACACACACACACACACACACACACACACACACACACACACACACACACACAGTGCGCGATCAATGCACACTACAAAACATAATAATAATGTTTATAATTATATGATATATTAGGGCTTTTTAATAAGTGACTCATTTAGCAGATGCTCGATATCTCATGCACTATTCTGGGAGGGGCTGGAGGGGGGTGGGGGGAATTGGGTATAAGTTGTATAATGTAGGACAAATGGCATAAGGCAGTAGTAAACTGGTCAGTCTAACTTTGAAATTAGGCCTCATTCAGATCCTCGTACAAACAAGCGTCACAATTAAAATGAAGGGGGGGGGGGGAAGAAAAGTGAGAAAAACATACTGTTGTTTTTTAGTGTCGAAAATACACTGCGTATCACTTAAACTTTCATCACTTTCTCTTACCATCATCATCATCATTCAGGCTGTCAATAGTGTCGCTGAGTAAAAAGAAAAAGAAAAAGATTATAATTATTTTCTCTAACTAACTGTCATCATATCAACACGCCAGTCTAAACTGAACTCTGCTGAAGCCAAATTACTTACTGTTTGAAAATGACAGCCTTGAACGTCTCCGAAAAGCCGTGGAACTTCATGGTCAAGAGCGAGCTCACGTTGGGCAAGCTTCCCATCGTATGAACGGAACTAAACAGAAACCGCTAATTTGATTGGCATAAGCTGTGCACACTGACCGTCCTGCCCTTCGCGCGTACTGTGTGCAAATAGCAGGCTGTCTGTGAATGAGAATGCGCGACAAGAACAAGAAGCGACCTTATCACGTGTGACTAGTCCTATGGCCCAGTTAACGAGCTACGCCACATGCTCACACGCACACGCACAGAGACACGCACGCACACAAAGCAAAGCAAAACGAGACCTATGGTGTGACCGGATCACATGGGTGGCGACTCATAACCACAAACGCTTCCCAGAATCACCTGATCTCGCCGTGCCCAGCCGCCAATGACTAAACGACGACGACGCAACGCACGGCGGCGGCGGCACTGAGCAGCTAAACAGACGCCGGGAGTGCTGTGCGACACACACCGACACACCCGAGCCCCCAGTCGAGCCCCCACCCGGTTCAGTTTCCTTCTGAACCGGGTGGCCACTTGAGCCGAGAGTGTCGCAACGAAACGGGAAGGATCGATCTCAGGGGCCACACAGTAGAACCGGATACTTCTAGCACCCGTTGGCTGCGTCAGTTCTAAAGATAGACTCTGCGTTGGCTTCTATTAATAGAACATTCAGGTCTACTGCTGACCGGCAAGGCCGTATTAATGAATAACCCAGATTCAAGATATTATGTCTATTCTCTCTCTTGAAAGAAAGAACGGGTGGTTTACTGTGCATGTGTAATTACAATTAGCAAATATCATTTACATGCGTTTCGTCAGAAAGAAAACCCTCAACCTGTTGGATTAAAAGCTCTCTCTCTCTCTCTCTCTCTCTCTCTCTCTCTCTCCTCTCTCTCTCTCTCTCTGAGCTCAGGAGCTTTGTGAAAGAAGAGGTGGACGTCCCTAATAATCTTTATGGTCTCCATGGACGCAACGGAACATTGAAACGAATCTCTCTCTCTCTCTCTCTCTCTCTCTCTCTCTCTCTCTCTCTCTCTCTCTCTCTCTCTCTCTCGAGCACTGCGAAGTCGGAAACTGAAGTCCCTTCTGCTGAGAACCCAGAGCAATCAAAAGCTTCCACTTTAAAGCCTGAAGTAGGTGAGTATACAAACTTTAGCCTGCTTCCTTTACTGTCCGGAAGTCTACGTAGATCTTGCCTTGCTGCTTCATGCAAAGCGCTTTTCTTCTTCTTCTTCTTCTTCATCTTCCAGATTCCCTCCCAAAAACTAAGTGAAGTCTGTCGCGAACGCAGTGTCAGGCTTAAGGAGTATTACTTGTGGTTTGATGAATTGCGCTTTTCGCCCTCCAAGTCTGTCAATCCGAGATGGGGTACATGGATGCAAACATTAAAGGGTAACCAAACAGAAGACGCAAGCTGGCCTGAAAACGTAGCAAATGTGCAAATATTTCCATCTGCAGGCTCCATTTCACTTGTTTTATGTATATCTAATCAATATTTACACGCAGGAAACACCTTTCTCTTGGTTCGAACTGAGATCCCCAGGGCGCAGCCATTTGGGTTCGCTCTTTAGCAAGGGAGAGCAGGGAAAGATTGTTTTGTGCCGGCCTTGTTCATGACGTCACCGATACAGACTGCTGGGCACAAATCGCAGACACAAATCACGACCGCGTCTTCGCGCCCTTTCAAACGTCGAATTTTCTCAAACATGGCGAGAAATATATTTTTTTTAAAACTGTGCCGATTTTCCCCCCTTCTGTTCTACTCCTCGCGATGGGGCTCGTGATGCTTCTTCTGTTCGGTCCCCTGTGTTGAGAAGCCAGGGCTACCCAAAGTTCCCTCTTCAAAGCCTGGAGAAAGTCAGAACATAGTTTTTGCAAGCTTTGCCAGCTACGAGAAATTCTGCAGTTTTTTCTTCTTCCTTTTCTTCTTCTTCTGACTTTCTGGTTGAATTAACTTCAAACTTTCCCAGTTCTCCTCAAACACAAAGTTGGCGTACTTCACTTTCAAAAACAGTATGTCGTGTTTTTATTCTATTTAGTTATACAGTACTCTTTCAAGAACACTGCCTTTACCACACTGGGCATTCAACCCGCGAAAACATGCACTATACAGTATATAGCCTATTCACAAATCAAGTGTATCATCAACACCACCACCACCATTGACGCATTGTCATTATCATCATCGTCAGAGCGCTGTCAAACTCACTAATTACGCCAAGAAAGTCATTCGTATTATAAAGAGTGAAACTGTCTGATTCTTTTATGTGCAAATACAATCATAGCCTGGAACTGTCAAATAAACATCAATGTCTGTGTTACAGCGTTATTAACCTGTCAAGCGCTTTGCCGATTAAGCTTTTCACGACCGTCTAAGCGTCTCTGAGTCCGAATCCACTGTTCAGCATGCAGTCTAAGCTTCTCTGAATCCTTTCTTCGCATAAAGGATAGACTACAACAGCAAAAGAGACGTTGATAACGAGGATTTTATACACCTGTTCACGACCCCACAGGCAGTTCTCGCCGTCTGTACACTTCAGGGGACAAATAAAAGCACCTGAAGGTATACAAATAAAAGCATCTGACTACCTTCAGAGCAAGTTTTGTGTTAGTTGCTCGAGCAAGAAACAGCAGCCCGTAGCAATGAAAATGTATCACCGCAGAAGCCAATACTCCAAACAAATGACCAGGGTTCGCGTTAACCGGTAATTTCCGGTATTTTACCGGTTACGATCATACAGGGAAGGGGAGGGGGATCAGCAATCGGTCTGTTATTTTGTTTGACCGGTTCTCCACACAAAAGAAGAAAAAAGAAAAAGAAAAAAAAGAAAACGCAGCACAGTCAGAGAGCGAGTGGCGCGCACGCGTGTGTTTGTGTGTGTGTTTGCGTGCGTGCGTACGCGCGAGCGTATATATGTGTGTGTGTGTGTGTTGTGCGGCGCGCGCGCGCGTGTGTGTGTGTGTGTGTGTGTGTGTGTGTGTGTGTGTGTGTGTGTGTGTGTGTGTGTGTGTGTGTGTGTGTGTGTTGTGTGTGTGTGGTGTGTGTGTGTGTGTGTGTATTTGCGTGCGTGCGGCCGTGTGTGTGTGTGTGTGTGTGTGTGTGTGTGTGTGTGTGTGTGTGTGTGTGTGTGTTGTGTTTGTGCGCGCGCGCGCTAGACACGGAAGGGAGCTGGGTGCTTGCTATTACAGCCGTAGTAGTAGCAAAGATTATAATAAATACAAAGATTGTACTTATAATGTTTGGTAGTAGTATGGACGGCCGTGTTATCTAGCCGGTTACGGTGATTATCTGACGGTTTCCGTGGACCACTTACTTTCTCCATCTTGTAAGACGTCACACCGGTTTGAAAAAGGTCTGGGGCG
>JABMCL010002057.1:30000-35000 GCA_018857735.1 Alviniconcha marisindica | reverse complement strand
CATTTTTTATTGATTTTGATCTCAGGCATAAATTTCATAGAGCTAGAGACAGATAAACAGTATAATAATTAATAATTAATATACAGATACACAATCAGAAACACAGTCACAGAGACACACGCTCACAGAGAGCGTGAGATGAGTTCTATAATTCTAGTACCATACTGGAAGAAACCTAGCACTGTATTGATCCTAAATTGGCTGCATTATATTACATGTTTAAATTGTTATGAATTAAACTTGCACTGTTTTACTGAATGCTATGTGATCTTCTGAGTTTACTTGTCAGTTGAGTATACTTACATACTGATGACTGGAAAAATCAGTAACACTTTGTTTTTGGCTCATAAAAATTCTTCTTTGGGTAGTCTGACTAAAATTAGCCCTACGGCTATATAATTCAGCAGTTAAAAGTACAATAATCAATATAATGAATATTAATCACTGTGTATCACAAGAATTGATAAGAAATGGACCCAAGGCTTGTAATAATTTAACTTGTGATGTGTATGTGGTAAAAAATACATTTGTGGATCTTCTTACTTAATATTAACATACATGCATATCACTGTGAATAATTTGACCATGATGCAGACTGCAACGAAAGTGATAAAATATTGTTCAATAAGTACTGAAAATAAATAAAACTCACTACAAACACAAAAAAGTAACACAGCAATAATAATAATAATGGGAATTTGTAAAGCGCCTACCGTGCAGCTCAAAGTATTTAACAAACGTAACACACATTTATAATGTACATCAAGATAGAGAATGTTATCCACAATTAAACAAACAGCTAACACATAATATACATTTCAAAAAGGGTTCAAACATAACTGTGCAAGATGCGCGCGCGCGCGTGCCCACATACACACACACACACACACACTGTACAGACTAAGTTATAGTGGTGAAGCGTAGTGTTGCTTTAAAACTGAAGTATTTGGAGAAGAGAAATGTTTATGTCTTGAGTTTGCTTTTGAAGGAAGACAGAGAAGTAGAACCTTCTTTTCAAACCACCATTAACATCAAGCAAAAGTGATCTTAAGAGAGCAGCACTTGGCCCTTTGACAGGGGTTCATATGAAAGGAAAAACTCTTTTATTTAAAGGCAGATGATCTCTCATCAGGTTGGTCTCACAATAGATTTAGAGGTTCCACAATACTGCAAATGATTCTGTTGTTACTGTTCTGTTATTAACTCATATATATAATACAGACTTTGTTAGTATGAAGACAATGAAATATATATTCAAAAGTCAGCTAGAGGCTTCAATGTTCCTACCATGTGTGCAGCGTTTTTGTGTGTCTGCACTAAAAGTTGACTCTGGGAGAAAAATCCCTTGTCACACCAGGGACTCAAACCCATGTCAACTGAGCTATCTCTGCTACAGCACAAGTTTCTGATGACATTTAATTTCACTTGGTAAAATACACAATAGAGATGACCCCATTCAATAACAATTGACTATTTTTCCACAGCTCATTGTTTTACAGTTACACCACAGTTCAGATAAGTGCTCTAGTTGTGAGTACCTTTGAAGTCATATAACCTAAAACTGAGTTACTATTGCACTAGCGATTCCCAGTTGAACACTGAGGGGGTCACCTGGTATATAATACAACTGTACATTGAGAAATGCATTCCACAGGATGAGAGGACTGCATGTGTAACAGGTTTTAGCTTATTACCCCACCACATGCACACTCACACTCCATCTTTGGAGGATTTACCACCCTTTCTTAAGGGTGGCTGCTGTTATGGACAGTGCTTATCATGACTGAAGATAGTCCCCAGTAATTATGCAGCAAAAAATGCTCAACATTTTAATGCAGCATTAAAATGTTCAACATTTTAATGCAGCATTGAAAGTGACACTGAGTGTGGGAGTACACCACTTGTCATTGTGCATGGAGATGAGTTTCCCGCCACTCTATTAAATCAACAAAATGTTACAGTGCAGCTGAACAATGTGTGAGTGTTTCCATTTTTTTCTTATTTTTAAAGCAAATGGTTGTTCTCTAATTCATTTTGTACTTATCATACAAGTTATTGTACTTGACAGTTGACTATTCCTATTTCAAATAAAACTATTATTTTCTCAATTGACAACAAACTCCTCCAATCAAGTGCAACCTCTTAAACTTTCAAACAGCTGTGGGCTGTGCATAATTAAGTGCATAAACAATAAACAGGCTGCACAAAATTGATTAATTCTGTATTGAATTATCACGCACTGCCACTGACGTTGGCTGTCTAATTGTGTGTGCTAGTGCCACCAATAATAACTAGTGCTACCAATAATAAGTTAAGTCAGAAATGATGACATGTTTGACTGTTAAGCCTGGGTCAGTGCCAACTTCTCCAATTAACCGCAGTTCCTGGCCAATGACGAAAAATCAATAGCCGAAATGGCCAACTTGAAATGCTGGCACTGACAGAAACACACGGCACAGTCATGATTTAAAAAGTATCCACAGACAGATTCAGAAAGAAATGCAACGTTCCTCATAATATTAACACATCATAGAAAAACATGCTTAACTCAAAAATCCTAAAAACGATGCGATAGTTCTTCAGTGTAAAATGTGCAAAATACATTTCAAGAACACTTTTCGTCAGCCTTCCAACTGTCCTCTCACGGCTGCAGACGATATTTCCACGAACAGACTGGCCAACGACTTTGCTGCAAACAAGCTTCGACAGTAAAAAAGATAAGCAACAACTTACCCCATAAACCAGTCCATAGTATCCCGCAGATACTCGGGTATCTTATCCAGTTTGGCTTTTTCACTTGAATCCCTATGCCGATCGTTGTTGGGCACACAAGGCACACCGACTCTTGTTCATCTCAAACAATGTGTAAAGATGGCGACTTCCGTATTGATGCGCACAATGAATGCGCCAAGGAAACACGCGTTTGAACTATCGGATAGAAAAGAATGAGTGAACCTCGAAACTCAGATAACCGGCCAACAGACACAGCTGTTTGATTTTTGTAACAGGTAGTTCTTTTTTCTCAAAATAACAACACAAGCGTCATCAGAACTCTGTCGTTCAAAGAGTCAAAATGTCAACATCCGGTTTAGCGAAGTCTAGCAGACGACACATCGCTGAGCGATCGACCGTTCAAAGCATAAGCGCAGATCGTTAACCAGCTGGAAAACATTTCGTCATGGGGAAAAACGTCTCGAGCAGGCTGATCAGAGGAAAAACAACTATGGTTGGTGTTTTCCTCTCTCGATTAGTTGACTGACATCACCGCGGGTAGTTTACACGCTGAGCGGCTGCGGGTAGCCCACACTCAGCAGTCGAGTCAGTGTCGGGCTTTTCAGTCACGTCTTTAATTATTATTAATCAACTTATCATAAGTACTAATTTCTTGTACGGTTATCAATATCATTACAATTACTGCAATTATCATAATGTATAGGGAACCCTATCCAGGCGCAATTTACAGCACAACTACGCAACAAAAACTGGAAAACAACCGGCGAATCTGCCGGAGCGGCAAAAACTCAGCCACGGTTTTGTGCGTAAGGTTTCTCAGTCAGTCAGGCCGCTGGCTGAGTCAGTGTGGGGAACCTACTCAGCACAACGTTTAGGTTATAGCCAGTATTTCGCACAGCTTAAGCCTTAGTTAAATCGGCGCTCGGTTCTCTGTCGACTGCCGGACCCGCACAGTGAGCTACGGCCAAACCAAAGACCCGGATTTTTTCAAGTTCCGAGTTTAGTCAGACTGGGGAAGCGGCAATGCCGCCCGGCGGTTGCCTCTGGCCAAAGCGCAGGGACAGACCACGATCAGAAATAAAAATGATGTAGTTACAGTCGTGATTTTAGTCAGTGATGTCATTCACTACCTCAGTACCTGCTTAATTCAGACTGAACTGAATCTCCCATTTTTGCACCGCCGGAATTAACGCGTAAAAACTGACTTGACCAAGCGCCCCCGCTGCCGCTCAGCTCAGCCGGCCAAACCGCCGTGAATCAGTGAATAATGATGATAAAATCAAGTACTATCCTAATGTTTAAATTGGAGGTAGCAGGTGGCCAGTATCCGATCATCATAGTACTTGTTCTTCGACAACCCACAACCAACCAACAAAACAAACAAACAAAAACAAAAAAGTTATTTACAAAAATTTAAGTCAGTAAAAAAATTGACCGATTAATTTGTTTTTTGTTTTGTTGTTGTTGTTGTTGTTGTTGATACAACTGACTTTATCCAGCGTTATCGTCATGAGTACTGTTTTCGGGTGCGGGGATAGCTCAGTGGTTAGAGCGCCGGACTCGATCGAAAGGCGGTCGAAGCTGAGGTTCGATCCCGCTGTTCGGCCACCCCCACGGTTACCCGCGCAGCAGCGGCACGTGAAATATCTCGGTCATTCTGCCAAAAGTGCAGTGGCAGGTTACAGCTAAACACACACACGCACCCTACGTATGTGACTTTGCATGAAGTGACGTGATATGGTGCATGGTTATATATACACAGAACGCGACGTGACGGCAGCAGTTTGCACTGCGTGGCACCAGCCATTTGACATGCGCTGTAACTGAGTACACCACTTCGGTGGCCGGGTCAGTTCGAAACATTCTGTAAAAAGCTAGTCACTCATTTAGAATCATAATTATGCGACAAGAACACAGTGAGTCGGAGCGGAGAACAGAGTTATATAAGAGCGATCAAACTGAAACAACAACAACCGGCCCGTCCCTAATAAGCCTTATCGGGTTTCCAGTGTGGACGTAAGCCACCATGACTGTTACTTAGTTGGTGCTTTGAGCCCAGCTACTGAGAAAGAAAAAAAACCCGACATTTATTCGTTGTTGCGCCCAGGAATGATGACTTGATGATGATGATGACTTAGACGAAGGATTGACGGCCGAGAATGGTGATTAATTAATGACTGAGCGGATTCAGTACTGGCCATCACTGATCATTCATTAGCCTATAATATCTTATTGATGGTAAGATTATCATCAGCACATGGCGTTGC
>JABMCL010002057.1:10000-20000 GCA_018857735.1 Alviniconcha marisindica | reverse complement strand
GTCGTCAGGTCAACCGACAGGCTCATATCACAACGAGAAGAACATCGTCAAGTTACGAGCACAGGTCAGATTCACACACCGCCTTGGCTTGGGCTGTGTCACAAAACTCTGACACCAGCAAGAACACCGAGGCTTGGGCTGTGTCACAACACATTGACACCAGCAAGAACACCGAGGCTTGGGCTGTGTCACAACACACTGACACCAGCAAGAACACCGAGGCTTGGGCTGTGTCACAACACACTGACACCAGCAAGAACACCGAGGCTTGGGCTGTGTCACAACACACTGGACACCAGCAAGAACACCGAGGCTTGGGCTGTGTCACAACACACTGACACCAGCAAGAACACCGAGGCTTGGGCTGTGTCACAACACACTGACACCAGCAAGAACACCGAGGCTTGGGCTGGTCACACACACTGACACCAGCAAGAACACCGAGGCTTGGGCTGCGTCACAACACACTGACACCAGCAAGAACACCGAGGCTGGTGTTCACAAACACACTGACACCAGCAAGAACACCGAGGCTTGGGCTGCGTCACAACACACTGACACCAGCAAGAACACCGAGGCTTGGGCTGCGTCACAACATTGACACCAGCAGAACACCGAGGCTTGGGCTGCGTCACAACACACTGACACCAGCAAGAACACCGAGGCTTGGGCTGCGTCACAACACACTGACACCAGCAAGAACACCGAGGCTTGGGCTGCGTCACAACACACTGACACCAGCAAGAACACCGAGGCTTGGGCTGCGTCACAACGCACTGACACCTGCAAGAGCACAGAGGTTTGGGCTACGTCACAACACATTGACACCGAGGCTCCGGCTGCGTCACAACACATTGACACCAGCAAGAGCACCGAGGTTTGGGCTAGACACCAGCAAAAACACGGAGGCTTGGGCTGTGTCACAACACATTCACACCAGCAAGAGCACCGAGGCTTGGGCTTGACACCAGCAAAAACACCGAGGCTTTGGCTGTGTCACAACACATTGACACCAGCAAGAGCACCGAGACTACATTAAACTGTAGGCATTATCTTCAGCCACGATTAGCTGATAGGATCCACACTCCAGAAATGGACGCACGGGCAGCCGCATGCACACGCACGCACGCACGCACACACACACACGGGCAGCCGCATGCACACACATACACACACGCGCGCGCACTCTCTCTCTCTCTCTCTCTCTCTCTCTCTCTCTCTCTCTCTCTCTCTCTCTCTCTCTCTCTCTCTCTCTCTCTCACACCCACACCCACACTAAACACACACTAATTTATTTCAGGCCGGCTGGAGGCAGTAATTGGAAGTTGCGACAGGAGTAGGAGACAGAAAAAAATGTGGCTTGAACTGGGACTTGACGGCAGACAAAGTTTGAACCCGTCACACAGAGAAAGCGAGAATGTTCCAGACGGAAGAACCTATGAATGAAAGACACGCTGTCCTTGGGACTTTTTGCGTCTGTTCGGAACACGCAAGATGTGATTGTCAGCTGAGGAGCGTGATGGGATGTACTTCATGTTTGGCTCCGATCGCTGCGAACACTTGTCACGCGTATCGGATCGGGTCACTGGGGGCACATTGACGGGGAAAAAACTTGCTTTCTAAATTCGATTTAAAAAAAAAATCAACGGGACTCTTTGTACAAAGTAAAACTCGTTCTGAGTTTTCGGTTTGGATGGCTGGTACCCAGTCAACGAAACATGTTAATTTGCGAACGGCTGTCGGTCATTTCTTTCGAACCGCACTGACCACACCAAAGGACAACATTGATTCTACGCAGAGGGCTCTGTCTAACTAACAGGCCGATGCTGGCCGATCTGAACGCCGGCACGCTGAGAAACACTTGCAGTGTTAGCAGAAAACTTTTTATTTCTCTCCCTCAGTCAGTGTTCGACCAGCCTTCTTGGCTGAGGTAGATATATATATATATATATACAGCCTTACAGGTCAGACTATCTTCAAAGCCTTTAAAAGACCCCCTCCCTTTTGCCCCCTCCGCCCACCCCCTCTCCCCATACTACAGCTGTAGTGTAGTGTCTCTGCGTTGATATATAGCCTTATAGGTCAAAGTCAGACTATCTTCAAAGCCTTCGGCCAAGTCAGCTTTTAGGAAAAAACCCAAACCAAAGTGTACAAGGAAGCGCTGTAGTGGAGACCACGCAACAAACAACACACACACACACACACACACACACACACACACAAAGCGTTGAGTCATAACCTAGCTGGAAATGATTACACTGAACTTTGCAGCCTAATGTTGGCGTCTGTCACTGAATGGAAGGGGGTTCAGTCAAAACAGTCATCGCTTCAAAGAGTAACCTCTCAGTGGTTCAGCTAAAAGGTGACATTGCGAAGCAGTGCCTATCAGTTTATTCAAATTTACGACAGACATCCCAGCCTGCAATGGCTGCCGATCCTGCGGCGTGCTTAGGTGGTTATATCTTTAATGGCCAATTTTATTTTTTAAATTGTACAGTTACAATCGAAATTATGAATTCATTTATTCATAGTCTACCTAAGAGTGGGTAAACCGAGTGCGGAGCACATTTTACACAGATACACACCCACGCTCACCTTCCTCTCCACTCTCTCTCTCTCTCTCTCTCTCTCTCTCTCTCTCTCTCTCTCTCTCTCTCTCTCTCTCTCTCTCTCTCTCTCTCTCTCTCTCTCTCTCTCTCTCTCTCTCTCTCACACACACACACACACACAACGGCATGCTAAGGTGGTTATATCTTTAATGGCCAATTTTATTTTTTGAATTGTACAATTACAATCGAAATTATGAATTCATTTATTCATAGTCTACCTAAGAGTGGGTAAACCGAGTGCGGAGCACATTTTACACGCTCTCTCTCTCTTCTCTCTCTCTCTCTCTCTCTCTCTCTCTCTCTCTCTCTCTCTCTCTCTCTCTCTCTCTCTCTCTCTCTCACACACACACACACACACACACACACACACACACACACACACATACACACATACACACACAAGCACGCACGCACGCACGCACGCACGCACGCGCGCGAGCACCCTAGACATACATAAAAAAATATTTGTGCCGAAGAAGAAGAGCTGGACCCAGACAACAACTTACGAAGGGACACTCCACGCTGTTTATACCGCATCCCCCAGACCAGTAAGTAAGCATGGTGCTTAACGTCTACAGAAACCATAAGGCTTATCAGGGACAGGGAGAAGGTGGGTGGAAGGGGCTATGGAGGTGGGGGAAGAGGGAGACTGTATTCCTATCGCTACACTGTCACCACCGGGATGACTTCTGCATTAAGGTGGGCAGCGATGAGAGCCATTTTAATGCTTCATTAATTGTTAGGGACAAAGCCAAAAGACAGTGTCCACACAAACCACAACTTTTGAAGAGAAAGGAAAGCCGAAGCGGATTCGAACCGAGGTCCGTCCCGCTACTTACCAACATAACGCCTTACCGCTAGACCAAACCGGCTCTCAACCCCAGACCAGAGACACCACCACACTGTGACTATATATATACCCTTCCTCTGCCCAGACTGAGCCGGTTTGGCCTAGCGGTAAGGCGTTAGGCTGGTAAGCGGAGGGACCTCGGTTCGATACCGCTTCGGCTCTCCTTTCTTCAAAAAGGTTGTGTTTGTGGACACTGTCTGTGACTTTGTCCGTTACTTCCTACTGAAACATTAAAATGGCTCTCATCGCTGCCCATCTTAATGCAGAAGTCATTCTGTGGTGACGTTACGATAGGTATATAATCTCCCTCTCCCCCACCTCCATACCTTCCTCCCCCCTTCTTCTCCCCGTCCCTAATAAGCCGTACGGTTTCTGTGGACGTTAAGCATCATGTTTACTTTACCAGACTGAGCTGTCCCTTCGCGTCAGGAGTGGGTCTGCTTGCTGCCCAAACACTCCCGTCGTTATGGCAATCGGCAGGCAAGCCACGCGGTCCCCACAATCAGTTTGAAGAGGGCTGATTGGTCCGGGGTACGGCTACGAGCCGAGGGAGCGACAGGGGTCCCTGCTACTCTCTCACTGACGCTGCTGCTGTTGGGCGGAGTGGAGTGGAAATGAAGTCCCTCATTCAAAGTCTCGGGCTTCTCTCCAACGGCCATCGAGACCGACGCCGGCTGCCCTCCGGCATCTGTTCGTAGTTTTTGTTGCTGTGATCCAGTCATTTACTCGTTCGTTCATCTCTTCTCTTTGTTCGCGAAGGACGGTTTCGGCTTTTCGTTTCTTTTTTGTTTTGTTTTGTCAACAAGAACAACAACAACAAAAGAGGAAAACAAAAAGGCACCCACTGAACTTGCCCAGATCAAAACACATAAAAGGTTAAAAACGAAAGAAAAACAACAACAAAAACACCGCTTATTTTAATTAAATACTATCAAACATACGGAAGCTTTCACTGAGGCAAAACAACAACAACAAAAAGAGAGAGAAAAGGAATGGCACCCGCGGATCTTGCCCAGAACTTGCCCAGATCAAAACGCACAAACGGTTAAACCGGCACACACACACACACACACACACACACACACACACACACACACACACACACACACACACACACACACACACACACGCGCGCGCCCGCGCGCACGACGCACGCACGCACGCACGCACGCACGCACGCACGCACGCACGCACGCACGCACGCACGCACGCACGCACGCACGCGCGCACGCACGCACGCGCGCACGCACACACACACCACGCTTATTTTAATTAAATACTACCAAACATGCGAAACCTTTCAGTGAGTGAAAAAATCTTTCTCAAGCAACAAAGAGACTGACCACAGAGCAACAAGCGATGATGATATCAGTGACATTTGGAGACATTAAATTTGATATCAGTGACATTTAGAGACATTAATTTGTATCTATTCTGCTTGCAAGTTGGTGGAGAAGTTTATTCAAGCACGACGAAAAATAAATAACCTGCCCAGGTTAATGGTTGTTGATGTAGAACTTAAACGTTCGTTTCTGGTTTATTGATCGATTGGTTTATTTTATTGATTGATTTAATGGCAAGTTACGTCGGTATACGTGTATGCAGGCAATGTTAGCGTCAGTGTGTGCATTTTCGAACGTGAACTAGTAGATTGGTTGTGGTGGTGACAGCGACGTTCATATTAGCGGTGCCATATAAACGTCTGCTATATCATGAATACTTGCTGAGCCGGTTTGGCCTAGCGGTAAGGCGTTAGGCTGGTAAGCAGAGTGACCTCAGTTCGAATCCGCTTCGGCTCTCCTTTCTCCTCGAAAGTTGTGGTCTGTGGACGCTGTCTTGTGACTTTGTCCCTCACAGTTAATGAAACATTAAAATGGCTCTCATCGCTGCCTATCTTAATGCAGGAGTCATTCTGGTGGTGACAGTGTAGCGATAAATATACCCTCCCTCTTCCCCCCACCTCCATATCCCCTTCCCAACTTCTCCCCGTCCCTAATAAGCCTTATGGTTTCGGTGGACGTTAAGCACCATGTTTACTTACTTATGAATACTTCAGAGCTCAGGAGCTGTGTGAAAGTCGAGGTGGCCGTCCTGGGCTCCCCGTTCCTAACTTATAGTCCTTATGGTCTCCGTGGACGTAACGCAACACTGAACTTGAACATGATTACAATCTGAAACAGAACGAGGCCCAGAGCATTCGCGCTCATGACGGTGTTCGTGTGACGTTTTTCGTGACGTTTTTCGAGCGCTAATTAACTCCCTTGCGCGCTAATTTTGAACATGATTACTTCGGTACAAGGGTTGGCACTGGGCGCACACAGGTCTTGATATATGTGGCCCGTCTTTACTGACGGAAAACTTTTTGCCGACTGAGCAGAAACGTCTCATAGTTCACTCAAGTCTTACCGGAACTAGCGGGGATCGACGAACAGAGTCAACATAGTCAGTCGGAGCGCGTTGCTTGAGCGATTATCATGACCTTAATTTCCGCTCAAACATACGACTAAAGCGAACACAAAATTCCCGCTGATGGACTTCCGGAAGCCGTTTTCTACACGGCCTGTTTGCCGAGGGCGGATCACAAAAGAGAGTTTGAAGAATAAACTCAGACTGACTAGGTTTCGTGAAATCATAGATGCGACGATATAATGATAAAGCTTTCTCATAGTTTCTCCAGTTCCGACCGCTTGAATTAATAACAAATAATAACTATTTTGAGAAAACATCGTGCGACTTGAAAGAAAGTGACTGGTCCTGTGCGGGTTGGCCAAAAATTCCGCATTGGATCCTAAATCGGTTTTTACACTCACTCAGCAGGATACTGACCGTCAGCGAACTAAGAATTGTTTTCGAGCCGAATTTAAAAAAAAATGAACTGCTGAGGAAATTCAAAATTGAAATGGTTTATTAGACTTGAGTGAATGCTCATATAACAACTTACACAACACGGTACACGAAAAGAATGTACACACAAGCACGGAAATGCATTAATTCCCAGTCCCACAAAACCACTGGTCTGTAGAAAGAAGGAGGCAGAAGAAGGGAAGAAGGACCATTCACAGATCACAAGACTGCCTCTGTTTTTTTATTGATGATCGCTTATATAGCGCTATTCTCCGCTCTCTTGAGCAGACTCACTGCGCTCGCATGTGGTTCTACGTGAGTGACTAGCTTTTCATAGCGCGTTTTTTTGGGTATCCACCGAAGTGGTGTACTTACAGCGCTGACATGGCTGGCGCCACATGAAACTGCAGCCGTCTCGGCGCAAGTTCTGTGTACACCATACAACCATGCACCATGTCACTTCATGCAAAGCCACATACGTGGGCAGAGGGGGCGAAGGGTGGGGGGGGGGGGGGGGGAGGCGGGTGACGGGCTGGGAGGGGGAGAACTCGGGTGGGGAAGGGGGTAGAAAAAAGATGAATACACAAAGGACAGGTAAGTATTTTGGGACCTAAGTGGCCACCAGCCCTGTGCAGCGAAGCCCGAAGTAATCAAATGATCAAAGTCCACTACCACACCCCCTACACAAAGTAACTGCCGAGGAAAGAAAATCTGAAACATGAGCTGACTGCAGAAGTCGATAGGCGTCACCGAGCCTCGTGTTAGCATTCTTCCACACGTCTTCATGCATGCCAGCACTAATAACTGAAACCGAATAACATAGTAGACAATTTGGAGATATTATTGTTTATCTGTCTGTTGCTTGAAAAGGGGGTAAGTAGGCAGGTAAGTTGGTGTTTTACGCCCAGGTAGGTAGTGTTGCTTAATGTCCTCAGATGTCAGTTGACATATTCGGGACAAGCTGAGACCAATGCCGAAGCATGGTTCAGTATAGCTTTACGTCCACGGAAACCAGAAGGCTCGTTAGGACGGACAGCCCAGGACGGCCACCTCGACTCACACAGCTCCTGAACTATGATTTTACGCCCAGTCCACCGGTATGGTTATATCAGGGCGAATTGAAAAGGGGGTTATCCTGAAAATATGTACATGTTCTGTACTAAAATCGTCGGCGTTCTGCCGTGAGTTTGGAGTTGAATGACTCAATTTGTCTGTATTGTGTTACTTCTTTGTTGTTGGCTGAAGCGTTCCGGCCTTAGCTGAATACCTGGTAGTCACTACCCATATATATATGCAATTGTACATCGACAAATGCATTCGGAATGTTTTCCTCGCCCTGATATTTATAACCGTCATGGTTGACTGAATTGATATGCTATGAAGGAATACATATTAGTACATCAGATGATGTACCTCTGGTGGAGTTTACCTTGTTTTTACTCGCATGCCAGGCTGAGTGTTACCGTAGGTGACTCAGGTCTTTGTTACTGTGTTTGTGTGACAGTCTTTCTTCCTCTGATTAACTCCCTTGTGTGTTCATTATTTACCTACCGGGACGTTTTCAGTTTCAGTTTAATCATGCCTTTCTGAAAGCGTGAAGATAATTCAGACTGCTTCTGAAATACTCATGTCCGAAATCAGAGCCTTCACCATCTTACCCAAAAATGAAAATAAAAATAAAAATGAAAGCAATGACGCGGCTGTAGTTGCGGCGGGAACCACCATAGCTCAGAGGTATATTACTACAACATGTATCGCGGTGGACAGCTGGGCCGAGGAGCCCATATCATCGTCTAGGAAGGAAATGTTGTGTGGAGCGACTGACTAATACTGTGGCATGGGCGTCGTGTGTGTACACATCTGCGTGCAGAGTGAGTCAGTGCACCTAAAAACAGAAAAGAGAGAGAAAGAGAGGGAGAGAGAAAGGCCGTGTACTGCTGAAGTCATAAATAGTAATCCCGTTTGCCTGTTACGGGCGTGCGTTGGACTCTTCCAAGCTCAGTCTACACACACTTTGCCGGCGACGGTCGTACCCATTTTTTAATTTTTTTTGGGTAAGAGGTGGGGTGGGGCTCGGTTTGGTGGGTTTCTGTTCAGAGGTCATCATTCTCAGTAATCTTAAAAACCAAAAGAAAATCTGAAAATCATTTGTTTGCGTGTTGTTGTTTTTATTCTGATTGCTAGCGTTCTAAAACAAGATCCAAACACAAAAAGGTTCAAAAGAAACTTTTTGTGTTTTGAGTTTAAAAATCAATCAAAGGAGAGAAAAACACACACACACACGCAAACAAATGATTTAAAAAAAAAAAAGAAACAAATAAATAAATAAATAAAACAAGCAAAAACAAGCAAATAATGATAAGAAGAGAGAGAGAGAGAGAGAGAGAGAGAGAGAGAGAGAGAGAGAGAGAGAGAGAGAGAGCGCACACGGGTAATTTCCTGTTCAAGTCTCCTGAATTATGGCCCATCTCACTCCATTGTTGTCCTTTTTGGGGTCGCACTTGCTGCCGCTTAGAAACCGTTGAACCTCACGCAGCGGCAGAGGTTTTTTAACTTTACGGCTGTGTTGAGTTATCGAACGTACGTTTTATGCTAGCATTCGTCCCGAAGCACGATAGTTCACCAGTTTTTCAGTGGCATCGTACACAATGCAAACGGCGGAGTCTGAAGGGCACGATGGGGGAAACAGTACATCTGAATGTTCTGTTCTGCAAAGGTCATTCTGAAATAGGAAAAACATTGATTCTCCAGGCTGAATGGCATTCGAAACAGTAAACTACGACCCCCAAAAATGGACAAAAATTGGTTTAAAATGAAAACAGTGGTTTAGGACACTGCAGAAAGGAAATTAGCAAAAATGTGAAAACAGCGTAACTTGGTGTTTTATGCCCAGTCAACCATTACGGTTATATGTCAGGGCGATGGGAAAACAGTGGCTCAGTGATTGGTTTAAACATAATACTATTAAATGGCAACAGCTACAGATTAATAGACAATAACAGAGTATAGTTCTTGAAGCCTTCAAGAAGTAAGCTTATAATAGTTATAAGACGCTCAAAATGACAAAACAAAAATAATAAAACTAAAAGCCTTGTCTTGTCTTAAAGAGAGGGAGGGGGGAGGAGGGGGAGGGGGGGGGTGCAAAAAATCCTATCGCGTTGGTTCGTGACGGATATTATTCATTTTAACCTCGTCCTCCAGACTTTAAGAAAGGAAAACTTGCATAACTCTGGGTTACTTTTTCTTCTTCAATGCTGCTTTACGTCCACAAAGACCACAAGGACTATTAGGGACGGGGAACCCAGGACGTCTACCTCTATTTTCACACGGCTCCTGAGCTCTGATGATTTGGGTTCTTTCTGCTTCTAATGTTGCATTACGTCCACGAAGACCGTACGGACTATTAGGGACGGGGAGCCCAGGACGGCCATCTCGACTTTCACACACAGCTCCTGAGCTCTGGTGCTTTGGGTTCCTGATGATGATGTGGGGCTTAAAGTCCTCAGCTAGCATATTAGGGACAAATTTGGGTTCCTAGCTTAGGGGACCGTATAACTTGTGCGTGTTGCCCTGCTGTGGAACGCTGTTATGCCATCTTATGTTATCTATGACGAGATGATGAGAAAGCCGTGACCTAGTTTTCATCGATCGATGACATACGTACCTAGAAGAGGTACAAAGAACTACAAGCTCGACA
>JABMCL010001036.1:355000-363903 GCA_018857735.1 Alviniconcha marisindica | reverse complement strand
CTCTCGGAGGTTCTCTGTTGCTGCATTTTCAATTGCTGCTTGATCGGTTGCAAGGACAATGGAGCAGTCCCCGTCTAGTCAGGGTTGCGGCCTCCCTCCCTCTGTAGGCCGCCTCTGCGTGGCCCCCAACCTTTTTGATGCCAGACATCTGGCTGCAGCAAGTAAGCGAGGATACAAGCAGACAAGAGCTGCCATTCATCAGCATATGGTTGCATGCCTATTGGTTTGATTTACTTCTCACTATGGATGTTTAATGTCCAGCCGGCTGAGGTTTGGAACGCAGTCCAACATAGGAAGTGTGGCAGTGTAGACAGCGCGTGTTGCGGCAGAAGCCAAAAAGAATCCCGAGCAAGAGCCGGGCCTGAAGTAACGAGGCCGACGTGTCTGACGGAGTGCCGTTCTCGCCTGGTTGTAAAGATTACACGTCGGTCCTCGCCAGGAAGGTTAGAGCTGGGTGAAAGTGATTATCTGTTGGGGGATTAATGCTGGTGGTGCTTTGGTTTCCACTTCGCACTTCTCGCTCAGTCGGTCCCATTGACGCCCGTCCCCGCCGTCAAATCACCGGCGTTCTCCACCCGCCCGCCTCGTTAGCGCGCCCAACGACAGCCATGTAATAGCGGGGTGGGGCCGGGGGCCTGCGACTGACAACTCCCCGGGCCGCAACCTGGGGGCGGGCTCACAAAGGTTAAGGGGACTGTTTCATGCGGGGGGATTTTTGGCTTAGCGGGGGGGGGGGGGGGGGGGGGGGGGGGGGGGGGGGGGGGGAACAAGGGGGGGGGGGGGGGGGGGGGGGGGGGGGGGGGGGGGGGGGGGTCTGTGGGGGCGCGGGATTAGAGCCGAAAACTAAAAAATGATGGTCGACACAGCTGGGGAAGTAAAGAGCAGTGAGATGGGCGGCAAAGAGCAGCTGCTTCAGCCCTGGCTTTGAAGAGGACGCCGGTTGACAGACACGCCGTTTACACAGAGGTACAGGGCCCCAGGGAACTGTGGTACTCGCCTCAACCGCCGACACGCGGCTTGACTTACAGTGCGATCCTTCTGGATTTGAACTCGTAGGAACAAACTTTTGTACAATTTCAGAATCTTTCATTACACCGATGCGCGGGCACTGCTACTGCATAGCATGTCATGAATTATTTACCTGTGTGTTTGTACTTTCGTCTATTCTAATTATCGTTGTTTTAAATTTTTGTTTGTTTAGGTCTGTCTGACGGAACTGCCCCTTATGGGATGAATAAAGTGTTATTGAACTGAGTTGAATCTACATGCATGACATGACGGCGTACGTCATATCAGCATACATGGGCTACAGACACGTCATGGTTTGGCTTACCGGGCGGGAAAAAAAAAAACCCCCTAACTGGTACATTTTTTGGGGGTGGGGGGTGGGGGGGGTCACCAACGAGAGGGTGATAAATCGTGCATCCATTGCACCTTTGTAACTTGGAACAGTGGTTTTAATAATCAGTTGCAAAAATTTAACCCCCCGAGGAAGGCTGTAAAACATATATTTTAGGAAAAAAAGGATTACATGCACCATTTTAAAGACCGTGTGTCCATGTGCGTTCTTTTGGGTTTAAATGGAAACAGTAAACTAACTCAGCAGGGCACTAAAAAAAAAACCAAACACAACCCAAAAACCCATGCGAAGGGGGCAATGATTCTGCTCGAGAGCCGAGGACAACACTATACGAATAAAAAAAACAAATACTAAATAAAATAAAAATTATATATATATAATATATATATATATAAAATATATATATATTATTTTAATATGACTAAGTCCAAAAAGGGGGGGGTCTGCAAGGGGTTCCCGGGGTTTCCCCCTGAGAAAAAAAAAAAAAAAATTTTTTTTAAAATTAGTGTGGGTTGAATGTGTGTGAAAATGAACAAAGGATATATTTGAAATAATAGCGGGAAATTTTTGAAGGGGTTTGGGGGAAAATATGTCCGTTAAAGTGGGGATTTTTTAACTGCTAAAAATTAAAACCCAAACGAAAAGCGGACAGGGGCCCAACAGAGCCGTCTCGGGTGGGGGGGTTTTGGTTTAAAAGAAAACAAGGAAAAATTATTTTTTTTCACATTTTTTTTTTGGGTTTCGCGAAAAAATTTTTTTTAAAAGACCATGCATCAAAAAAATTTCCCAAAACAAATTATGTTTTTTGCAAAAAGCGAAATGGGAAACTTTATTTGATCGGGACGTCATTTGGGGTCGTAAAAAAACAAAACCCGCGAACTTTCGCAACAGACTGAAAAAAACTCTAAACCCTTGACATGAGCGGAAGTGACGTCATATGCACATCAGCCCCTCGCGGTAAAAATCATCAGCAGCTTTAAAAAAAGTTTTTAACCCAAAACAATTTTGGGTTACATTAAAAAAAAATTTGGGCCGCCCCCAAAATATTGTCTAAGTATGACGTCCGCCCTATCTAAAAAGTTGTAAAGCAAAAAACAAAAAAATTATGGGTTTAAACCCCCTTGTCAAAAAACCCCACAAAGGGTCCCCAACGGGGACACTTCCCGGTCCACATTTGTTTTTGAATTGCGTCGAAGGAATCTTCTGCTGCGAACATTGAAAGGTACGTCGCAAAATTTTTGTGAATTAGCCCGACCATTCTTGACGTCCGATCACAATTTTACACCGTTTTTTTTTAATTAAACCCGTTTATTTAAATAGTTATTTAGATGATCTTTTGGGTTTAGGTTGAGCGCAGTAGGAGAAGTGTCGTTTTTAAGCAAAGGGGGAGATTTGCGGTGGCTGACGTTGTGCTAGTATCGCAATGAAGAATTATATTGCAGCATGAGCTTTTGCTGTAATTTGGAGTCCGACACCATGTGGCGTAAAACTAACTTCCAGTTGCACAGTGCAGACATTTGTGAAATATGACAGTTGCCATCCCAACATTGCATAGCGCTTCGTTTGACAAGATCGCCCTTTGTGAAATCGGGGAGGGCCCAATAAAAACCCATAAAAAAATTTAAAATTAAAAAATTAAAAGGATTAAGTCGGTCGGAGTCAGGGTTCCCCCAAAATTTTTTCCCGATGACATTTGACCCTTTTTTGTTTAAGTTTTGTAAGGCTACTAAGAGTCATTTACTGATGGTTTAGTAAGTATTCCTAGACTTTTTTTTTTTGCTTGTTTGGTTTTAGTTTAGGTTTGATATTTTTTAATTTTATTGAATTATTCTTGTATTTTATGGATACATTAGGGTTTGTGGATAGGAATTTTTGTTGATGATGTTTCTCATGTTGGTTTTTAAATTGTCTTTTTTTTCAGACCAATAACTGCTGACATGACCAGGGTAGGAAAAATTTTGGCCCCTGCATGAGCATGACCTTGTCATCAACTCCTCATTCATGGGCAGAAACTGTACCTGAAGTTTGGGGAGAACCACACTTATCACACCTGTCTTTAAGAATGCTACCATTAAAAAAGTTCTGACCAATTTCCTTCACAAGTGTCTCTGCAACTAGTGCAAGACCCTTCGCATATTGCCCATCAGTAGCATCATGCACTAAGACAACATCATCATAGCTCCTGAACAAATGGGCTTTAGTTGGTTCTCGGGAAGTGAAACCCAACTCCTTGGCCTAATCACTAAAATCAGTGAACTCGCACATGACTTTCAGGCAGGGAAACTGGTAGGAACCTTGTGGGCTGGACTTCTCCAAGGCCTGCTTCACAAGTTTCCCATTTGGGATCCCCCGGGAAAACCCAAACCCCTGGACCCAAGAGTTTCCCCTGAGAGATCAAAAAAGCTGTTTTTTTGGGATGGTATGAAGCCCGAATTTTGCCCCCAAGGGACCCCAGAGGTGCCTTAAAGGGAGTGTTCTTGGCCCAAAATTGTTTGTCCTTACATCAGGAAACCCAGCTGCCCAAAAACAGCCTACCTCCAGACTGAGATTTTTTGAAGATGACACCATCTGCCCGTGCCCCCCCTCTCCACAGCTGAAGACAAGCAATACCCCAAAATGATCTAAACAATTTCTTTGGGGAAAGGGTAATGAGAAAGGGAGATGGAACATGTGCTTCTACCCGGACAGATGTGACATCCTAAGGGTTACTAAAAGCAAGAGGAAACACTACCATGCTCTGCATGGCCAGATGCTCAAGTCAGTCAACAGTACTCACTTCTTGGGTGTCCCAACCCAAATGACCTCAGACGCCACCTGGGAGACACATCAACATCACCAACCAAAACAAGCAGGACCCTGGGTTCTGGGAAGAACCCTGAAGATCAGCACCTCTTTAATTAAAAAAGGCAAGGCCTACAAGGCAGTTGTCCCCAAACCCTCCTGGAAAAAAAAGCAAAAACTCTATCTGGAAACCCCCCCCAAAAAACCTGATCAACCCCCTAGGTCTGTACAGGGAAAAGGGAAACATGGGGACACCAGAGATGCTGCCCGGGAAAACCCGTGTCAACAAAAATCTGACGGCTGACTAGGCTGACCATATCTCCCAAAATAGGTGGGAGGAAAACAAGACTGGTGAACTTTTATAATTCCACCATCACCATGGCTCCATAGCCACTGACACCAAGTGAATAACAGGTGACTATCCCAGTATCACAGGAGCCCATCATTCCCCCCCCCGCCCAAATGCCCTCCTGTCAAGTGTCATACTGACTAAAAATTTTTTTTCCCAACGCAATCAAGGATTTGGGAAAGACCTCACTGAGGATGTGGCTGCTGTGCCCACCCTTGAGACTTTTTGTTCACATCTTCCAAAATCAGTACCTTTTGGAGTAGGCCATGCCCCCCAGGTAAGTAGTGTTGATGATGGCTAGGGCTAGGGCTGTGCCGGGCAGGGTTTTCCCCCGGCAAGCAGCTGGATTGACCTTTGTTGGAGATGTGACATACACAAAAATTTAGTTTTTGTTTTATGTTGTTTGTAAGAGTTTTTCTTAGTGCTGTGCTGTTTGGGGTGCTTTCTCTTGAAACATTCAAGGTTTCAGTTTCTTTTTTTTACTGTAGGAGGTGGTATTGGGGTTTTGTTTGTTAAATTTTTGTTTTTTTATGAAGTAAATTAAATTGGAAGTGCTCAACAGGGTTACAATGCTATAATTACAACAAATTAAAAAAATGACCCATCAAAAAGGAAGTTGCAGGGAGTACTCTGGATCAAGGGACATACTACTTTTTTACATTATGTGTTTTTTTTTTTTTTTATAGTTTTTTTTGGGGGAAAGGGTTTTAAGTTGGGACCCCTTTAATCTTATGACTGTGCAAGGGTGATGTTCGACATTTTTAAAGATTTTTCAGTAAAACAAAGCCAAAAAATCCCTAAGTTGAAAGTAGCCCTTGTTTTAAAAATATGTTTTTTTTGTGGTGAAGAGAAATGTAGAATCTTCAATAATTATTGTACTGTCAAGTCACATTTATGACATTGTCATACTTTGCTGTAATGCTGATGTTCGACCCCTTTGGGGTAGTTTTTTTTTGCTAGTCAAGAAAAGAAACAAATTTCCCCAAAAATGACTTTTCCGTGTGTCTGTTACCTACGCTTGAATGGCGAATGGCAGAATGGATGAAACTTTGTGTTTTTTTTTGTCAGAAAGAAAAGGTAAAATATTTAATTATGTCGGATGTCAGGTATTGCACAAACAGTACATGTCAATATTTTTGTAAGAAGTCAGGCTGCAAAAAAAATTTTAAAATACTTATGAGGACATCCTTAATCTGTTTAAAAGGGGGTTTGGGGAAAAAAAATAATAATTTACCACCATACAGTAGCACTTTTGTGTCGCAATCCCCGACATCCCCGGAAAATAATAAATTTTCATCTTTTAAAGCCCTTTTTTCAAAAAATAATTTAAAATCGTTTTCTTCCCCTTTTAAGTGATGATTAAACCCAAAATAGAAAAATTCTAAAAACCTACTTTCCCTTTTTCCTTTTTTTTTTTTTTCATTTTACTTTTTTTTTTGACCCACTGTGTCCTTTTTTTGCACACCTTTTGGCACTTTGTCATATTTATATATTTTATAAAATATATATATATTTTTTTGTGGGGTGTGTTTTAAATTTAAACGAAAAGCTTTAAATTTCCCGCTGGGGTGAATAAAGTGTATTGTTATATATATATGACTTTTGCATTCTTGTAGTCACATCGGAGCGTTAGCTACAGTCTCTTGCTTTCCCCACCTCATGGGATCTCGGTCCCCGCCATCACCTCCTCGGACACAACTCGGCATTAAAAAAAAGTCTAACGAATACCTACATACATCATATCAGCATGCATAGCCTATCAACATGTATTGTGTGGCTTATATACGTCATAGCAACAGACAACCATACGCGCATGGTGTGCCTACATCGCGCACACACACACACATACGCACGAACGCACGCACGCACGCACGCATGCATGCACAAATACACACGCACACAAAGAAACAAAGAAATAACCAAACGAAAAACCGATAAACAAACGGAAAGAAAAGCACCCAAACACTCACAAACAATAATAAATCAAACAAACTAAACAACAGCAGCAACAAACATGGAAGATGCAAATACAACGTGGTTTTGACGGTCATTTCTAATTTCTGATTTGAAAAATAAATTTAAAAAATCTGATTGTATACAGTGAAATAATGTAACATCGTGCCGTTCTGATAAAGTTTGATTGAAGCAAAAACAATGGTGGTTCAGGCTAAAATCAAATCCAACAGTGTTTGAAAGGAGGACAATGGACCGACAGTTCAGCAAAACAGGTCATTAATACTGAACCATGCAAGCAACAGTGACCACGAAGATGCAATAAAATGTTAAAACAATTGTCTTTTTCTGCTCAGTCAGGAGCAGAAACACAACCACCACCACCCCAACCCCCACGCACACAAAAAAGCTGGGGCTCTGATAATTTGATAATTGACAGAATCTTTTATTTCCGAATATTTTGAGGAAGGTTTTTGTGACAGGATGCCAGAATGATGATGAACAAGTGATGCTTAATGTCCTCAGATGTCAGTTGACATATTAGGGACAAGTTGTGACCAATGCCGAAGCATAGTTCAATATAGCTTTACGTCCACGGAAACCAGAAGGCTCGTTAGGACGGACAGCCCAGGACGGCCACCTCGACTCTCACTCAACTCCTGAACAATGGACCAGAATGATTTTGACGATTTTAGATTACCTCTGTAAAAGAAAAAAATAATCGGGGGTGTGTTACTCAGAACTACAAGAATAAGCAAGCGAAAACCGGTTATAACGATGAAACTATACCTGCAATAAATCTAAAAGAAACAACACAACCAGTCAAACAAAAAATAGCTCAATAGCGCTCGGGTGAAAGTGTATTGATCGAAAGGATGTCGGATTATGTAACATAGCGCAAATAATTATTCCATGTCCTTTCTTCCGACCTTAATTCTATTGTTCGTTCCTGTAGAGAAAACAACCCGGATGGATTTTCTACTCGGTGTTAACCCCTTGCTGGTGTGGCGGTTAAGTCTTTGTGTCATTGTGTCCCTTGCTGTACGTGTGACGTCGTTCGACCGTTGCTAACGTTCCTCTGTGCGGTTGTCGTTGGTCCGTTATATTTGGTCCTCTTCTGATGCTTCAGGCTACTTGTTTGTCTTTCTCTTTTTACGTCCATGCGCCTTTCCATTCGTTGACCACGTTACGTGACAACGCCAGATTCTTTTCGGAGGGGCGTGAGTATGTGCGGGGGAGTTGGGGAAGTTGGGGGTGAGGGGAAGGTGGATGGAGGGGGGGGGGGGGGGGGGGGGGGGGGCGTGGGGTCGGAATCATCGCTCCTTGTTCCACGCATCCAAATGCAGCGTTACGTTCAAACACCGAGGCATCGTGCCTGCGCTTTGTTGCAAGTGTTTGCTGTCGGGAAGAAGGACGTGGGTTCGGTACGCGTGCGTGTTGTTAAGCAGATATTCATTCTCCGTGTTTGCTTTCCCGCACTTCAAGTGTTTAGATGGAGGTGGTGGGCAGCGAGTTGACATTTTTAAACGAGGAAGAGAGCTGCAGGCGCTCCATTCGCAATCTGTCCCACCAGACCAGAAGAGTTGAATGTGTCACAGTGTAAAAATGGAGGATACTGACTAAACGTACGCTGTTTATAAGGATAAAACGCAACACGCGAATTTTCGGGGTAATCTCCTTTATCAAGCTACAAAACGCAGTGTAAAAATGGAGGATAATGATTTAAACAACGCTGTTTATTTTGACAAAACACAACATGCGAATTTTCGGGTCTTTATCAAGCTGCAGTGTAAAACAAAAGAGTTGATGAAGGTGTTACAGTGTAAAAATGGAGGATTCCGACTCAAAGTACGCTATTTATAAGGATAAAACACAACATGCGAATTTTCGGAGTAATCCCCTTGATCAAGCTACAAAACACAGAGTAAAAAAGGAGGATACTGACTAAAAGTACACTCTTTATTTGGACAAAACACAGCATGTGAATTTCCGGAGTAATCCTCTTTCTCAAGCTACAAAACGACAGTTAACGTTGACAAATGAGCTGTAGAACTAAGATACTTATCTGCTTTTAGTTGAGCTACGTTTTTTCGTGTCCAGTGCTTGGAAGAGGTGCATTAACACACTCATTCAGATAGTATCTTAAACAACAACAACAATAACAAACAAAAAAACTGGCATAGCATTCACTACAAGTTAGTTAGTTAGTTGGTGCTTTGAGCCTAGTCAACCACATATTAGGGTTATATCAAGGCTAATTTCACTACAAGCAATACAAGAATTAGACAAACTTAATGATAAAATATGTACCAAAAAACTAAAAAACACACGCACACACATACACACGCACGCAGGCAGGCACGCACGCACACACACACACACACGTACGCGCGAATGCACGCACACACGCACACACGCACGCACGCACGCACACACACACAACACAAAATCAAAGAAAAA
>JABMCL010001036.1:342500-350000 GCA_018857735.1 Alviniconcha marisindica | reverse complement strand
TTGAGTTATCTGTTACAAATTTACTGCCATATGAACACCAACGAAAAAACATTCCGTTAGCTGACAGTTTTTCGAGACCTGTGGCATAATCAGTTATGGCAGTGGTTGGAGGAAGGATGTCGTAAGCCTGTGCTAGGAGTTGGGCCTGGACCTCACTGGACATTTGATACTGACCATCGGCCTGGACCTCACTGGACACATGACAGTGAACATCGGCATGGACCTCACTGGAAACTGGACAGTGTCCATCGGCCTGGACCTCACAGGACACTATATAGTGGCCATCGGCATGGATCTCACTGGACACTGTATTATAGTGACCATCGGCATGGACCTCACTGGACACTGGATTATAGTGACCATCGGCCTGGACCTCACTGGACATAGGACAGTGACCATCGTCATGGACCTCACTGGACATTGGATATTGGACACTGGACACTGGATTATAGTGACCATCGGGATCGCCTTTCAGGCCTTGCAGTAGGACTATAAGCTGCACTTGGTTTGGGGGGCCAGGACAGTGCTGGTGCACCATACTACCCAAAATGTCCCACAAGTGCAAACAAACTGAACCATCTGAACTGAACCGAACTGAACCATCAGTCAATCAATCAATCAATCGATCAATCAGTCAGTCACTCAATGTTTTATTTTATGTATGTTAATGTTCACAGCAAGGTGACATTGGATCCCCCTCCCCCACCCTCACCCCCACCCCAAAAAAGAAGAAAAATTGGAAGAAGAAAAGAAGAAGAAAAAATGTGCATGTTGTCTTTTATCATATTAAATAAAGATTCTTTTGAACCAGCGGCGGCAGAATGTGTTCTGCATAACAGCGTTCTGCACTGAACTTGCCTCTGCTTTCAGTGCTGCAGGATAAAGGGTGGGGCGGGCTAAATCCAGATCTGACCCACCTTCCATGTTTTGAAAACATGTTTAAACCGGTTGTAACAGTTTCCGTTTCTTTTGCCCAAGACACGTTCAGCTGTGTTTACGTTGTCCAGCTCATGTGTGTATGCACTCATCTTCTTCTGCCTAGTCGTAGGTACGTCACCTAATTGCACTAGAAGAGTCTCTAGGACAATTAGGTTATTGCTCTAGAGGAGTTTCTATTACAATTAATTTACCCCAAGACTTAGTGGAAGAAGAGACAGAGACTGTTGTTTTCGGTACTTGTTTTTGGTACTTGTCAAACAGGTTCAAGGTTCTGGGGAGGCCAAGTTCCCGTTAATTTTATTGGGGACAAAGAGGCACGTATGAAATGACTGACTAGGCGTGTTGTTTCCTGTTTAACCAAACCACAGCCTGTGTGTATGTGTTTCAAAAGGCCTCCGTGGCCCGATCCTGGCGAAACCCAGTTTAATGCGTCTTCCTGAACGTTTCAATCAATGAATGTCGGCCATTTTTTTCCCAACCAATCCGGCAGCTCTTCCAGTTTACGTTGTTGGTGAACTTTGCGAAGGCAGTAACAAATCTCTCTCTCTCTCTCTCTCTCTCTCTCTCTCTCTCTCTCTCTCTATATATATATATATATATATAATCACATCTGTGTATGTGTCCCAGAAAGCTACATGTTGTTTTAGACGTCTGGTCAGGATGGAATTTGATTTGTGATAAATGATTCAGTCATGATGAAATTTGAGCTGTGATTTCTGACCCAGTGCGAGAAGACATAGCTTAGCCACAAATCAGCTGCTCGTCCAACCTAATCTGCAATCGCGTGCAGCCGTGCCAAAGACCCAAAGAAGAAGCGCCGAGCGGGTGAACATTTTAGAATAGATTTGGAAAATAATATTCGTCAGAAGTTTCGCCGATGTTTTCGAGTTATTGGCGAAACTTCCTGATACTGCCTGAGTCAGGAGATGTTTCCTCGATAACTAACTGAAAACATCGGCGGAACTTTCAGTTTTCGGCAGCGACATCGCGCATGTATTGCGTCAGCAATGACGTCATAACTCGCCAGGAGGCCGGCTGCACTGGGATGAGTGGTACCTTGAGAAGATTCAGGATTGAAGATTACTTTATTGTCTCAACGGAGAAAGTAAATACTGTTGTTCGGCCCGTGAAAGGGTCAGTTCCTACCTACGATTTATTCTCCTTAACACTTATACAGACAGACGCACACAGATACAGACACAGACAGACACAGACAGACAGACAGACAGACAGACACGACAAAAGACACACACACACACACACACACACACACACACACACACGCACGCGCGCGCGCACACACACACACGCACACACACACGCACACGCACACACACACACACCACACACAACACACAACACACACACACACACACAGGCACGCACCCCACACACACACACACACACACACACACACCACACACACACACACACACACACACACACACACACACACACACACACACACACACACACAACACACACACACAACCACACACACGCACACACACACACACACACACAACACACACCACCACCCACACACACACACACCACACACACACACACACACACACACAACACACACACACACACACACACACACACACACGCACGCGCCACACACACACACACGCCCCACGCACACACACACACACACACACACACACACACACACCAACCCCAACCCCACCTGCCCCTACCCCCCCCCCCCCACCCCGCCCCGCCCCCGCCCCCGCCCCACACCTCCCATATACCACACCTATTCGCGTCATGCACGCTCCACTGCTGGTTTTCTAACATGGAGGCGTGTTCTAGCTGTGTGTGTAGAAAACGGAAGAAACCTTGTGGACCTTGCGTGTAACGTTGTTGCGTCGTTCTTATACCGTGAATCGTCTATCCGTGTAGATTTTGTTTGCTTGGTGTTCATGTGTGGCACCCACGTTTTTTCTTGACTAGATAGTAAGTAACAGGTTTCTAACGTCCTATCAACGGCACATAGTCGCCTAAGGACGAATGGAAGAGAACGCAGTGAAGTACTCGGTCCACGATTTTATGCGCCAAACCGACCGCTTGTAAATCTGTAAAAGTCTGCTAAAATTTGTTTATGATACAAGCGAAGAAGTACACGTTTTAACCCTCTCCCTCTCGCTGTCTCTCTCAGATCAATAATTATGACAATATCACTAGACTAGTATTTGCTTTTTCACCCCCAGCCCCCCTCCCCCCATTTTGTTGTTGTTGTTTTTGTTTTGTTTCGTTTTTTGTTTGGTTTGTTTGGTTTTGTTGTCATTTTGGTCTTTGTTTGTTTTGTTGCCTCTGGCGTTTTGATAACAATTTGCCATCTTGCCATCGAAAATGTCTGTGTGATTATCAGTTTATCTATAGGTAACACTCAAATAAGCATACTGCTTTTGTGTTTCCTGTACTTATTTGTATACAAACAACAACAACAACAACAACAAAAATGTACTTGTCCAACAGGTTCTAGATTCTTAAGTGGCCACGTTGCCGTTACTAATGTTTGGGACAATGACCCTGCACATATCAGATAACTGACTAAGGCATTCTGTGTCCTGTTTATCCAAAGTACGGACCGCACACAGGAAAACGTGCGATGACTATAAGGCGTGTCGAAAAGGAATGCTTACGCTACAAACAGTTTAAACAGTACCAGAGAAAAGCATCTGCACACACGGAGCGTTGTCTGGAATTTGCTACTGGGTAAGGACGTGTGGATACGGAACTGTTTTCGTAGTAAGTGACACCCTCGGCCCCCTCCAGCCTTCTCTGTCTCTCCGTCTCCGTCTCTCCGTCTCCGTCTCTGACGGTCTGTCTGTCTGACTGTTTGTCTGTCTGTCTTCTCTCTGTGTGTCTATTGTATTATAACGTTTATTGTGCTTACACCCCTTGAGATGGGGCTATGTCCTTATTAAATACAATTCTCGTATTTTGTATTCTCTCTGTCTCTGACTCTGTCGGTCTCTGTCTCTGTCTGTCTGTCTGTCTGTCTGTCTGTCTGTCTGTCTGTCTGTCTGTCTGTCTGTCTGTCTGTCTGTCTGTCTGTCTGTCTGTCTCTCTCTCTCTCTCTCTCTCTCTCTCTCTCTCTCTCTCTCTCTCTCTCTCTCTCTCTCTCTCTCTCTCTTTTGTGTGGTTGTCTGTCTGTCCGTCTGTCTGTCTCTGTCTGTCTGTCTCTGTCTCTCTGTCTCTGTCTAGGTCTCTGTCTCTCTGTCTCTGTCTGTCTGTCTGTCTGTCTGACTGTCTCTGTCTCTGTCTCTGTGTCTGTGTCTGTGTCTCTGTCTGTCTGTCTGTCTGTCTGTCTGTCTGTCTGTCTGTCTGTCTGTCTGTCTGTCTGTCTCTCGCTCTCTCTCTCTCTCTCTCTCTCTCTCTCTCTCTCTCTCTCTCTCTCTCTCTCTCTCTCTCTCTCTCTCTCTCTCCTCTTCCCCCCTCCCTCTCTCTCTCTCCACCCCTCTTCCTCCCCCCCCTCTCTCTCTCTCTCCACCCCCTCCCTCCCTACCTCCCTCTCCTCTCCACCCCTCCCTCCCTCCCCCTCCCTCCTCTCTCTCTCTCTCTCCACCCCCTCCCTCCCTCTCTCTCTCTCTCTCTCTCTCTCTCTCTCTCTCTCTCTCTCTCTCTCTCTCACATACACACACACACACACACACACACGCACACACACTCCGGCGAAAGAAAGACAGACAGACAGACAGACAGAAAGAAAAGAAAAAAACAGATAAAAAGGAAGACTGAATGAAACGACGAAAGGAAGGAAGGAAGGGGCAAAGATATTCCAACGCCCACCACACATTCACCTGAACGGTACCACAGCGATCATTACCTGCACATTTCAAACATGAAAAAGAAATGTCCCCACCGCGCCCGTCCCAACCCACACGCTTAATTCCCTTCTCCACAAAATCTTGTTAATAACGTAGGCTTTTATCGTCTCCTGGTCGTTTGACATCTGAAAGAAACCTCTACGCAAAATCACAACCTGTTATTACAGTAAGATACGAACCTGTTTGCTTCGACAAAGAACGGTTTTAAAATAGCCTTATAGCTCACACAACGCTAGCCAAGCCCAGTCTATTTTACACCAGTTGGAGAAAACCGTATTCGGACCACTAATAGGAAAGTAAACACTGTTTAATGTCAGATGCGTAAGGGTTCCTCTCTCTCTCTCTCTCTCTCTCTCTCTCTCTCTGGCTGTCTGGCTGTCTGTCTGTTTGTCTTTGTCTTTGTCTGTCTGTCTGTCTGTCTCTGTCTCTGTCTCTGTCTCTCTGTCTCTCTGTCTCTGTCTGTCTGTCTGTCTGTCTGTCTGTCTGTCTGTCTGTCTGTCTGTCTGTCTGTCTCTCGTCTCTCTCTCTCTCTCTCTCTCTCGTCTCTCTCTCTCTCTCCCCTCTCGTAACACCACGTGTACTTTTTATGCTTCATGTTGAAGAATAACATACATCATCTCATCTCATTATCTCATTCCTCATACTATCATAATACACATATATCCATTAGTAGCTAGACAGGACTAGTTGTTAGATAGGTTTTATGAACTATAATCCTTGAAATCTATCAATCCTGTCGATATATATATATAATATATATATATATATATATATATATCAGTAGCTTAGCAGGGACTAGTTGTTAGACAGGTTTTTGACTGAACCTAAACTACAATCCTTGTAAAATAAAGTTTTCGAGTTCTAGTTCGACTCTCTCTCTCTCTCTCTCTCTCTCTCTCTCTCTCTCTCTCTCTCTCTCTCTCTCTCTCTCTCTCTCTCTCTCTCTCTCTCTCTCGATGTGTTTACGAAAGGGCATCGTTCTACTTCTACCCACGTCCCGGAAAATCTAACTGCAAATGTTTTCAATAGTCATTTCCTGTTTGTGGCAGAATCACTAACAAAAAGAAGGCATGCGCCTTTAAAATAAGCGTTGTTTTTAACCCGTCTGTTTTTGTTTTTGCTTTCTTTTTTGTTTTGCTTGTTTTAATCTTAAGTAATTCCACGTAAGGCAAAAAGTGCCAAGCTGCCATCCACACTCGTTGAAAGCGCTGTTCATAACAAGAAGAAGTATCGATTCGATTAAAAAAACATAAAGCGATTTGCTCTGAAGCACTGTAGTACGACAGTGTCTAATCCAACCGGTTGCTATGGAAGCAGACAGACTTTGACGTCACCGTCGGGCAGTGTCTGGTGTCTTGCACGAATAAAGCGTGCACTGTAAACGCTCATCAACATCCGATCGCCATTGAAATCGCTTATGACGTAACCAGCCTCGGTGACTGCCTCTCAAAATGGTCGACCTATCCAGGGTGCAGCGATCTAGTCTGATCCAGCTGTACCGTACACAGACTGTTTTGTGGGACATCTTCTTCTTTGTTGCTTTACGTCCACGGAAGCGAGATGGCTTATTAGGGACGGGGACAGAGTGGGAAGGGGACGAAAGAGTGAAGGCTCGACCGCGGAAACTGCCCGAAAAAGACCGGAGAGACCGTGGACCGCCGCTAGAACAATGGAAGTGTTAGGGCGGTGTCCCCTCGCCATTGCCCAGCGACTTGTGCACTGCGCAACTGCTGTTTCAACTGCTGTGCTTGAGTCACAAAGACAATGTTCGTTGCCCGCTGTTGACGAACAACTTGGACAACTCAGAGCAAAGGAAGTCCAACTTTCTCAGCCCAGCTCCACCTCCCTACTCATGATCTCTTCTGGGCTAACTTGAGGGTCCAGCTCCACCTCCCTCCTCAAAGATCTCTTGATCTTTTGACCTCGCCTGGACCTCGCCTGGAACCCTGATTTTGTGGGACAGTTAACCTCTGCCGTCTTATAGAGACCAGCGCGCACGTACCCAGGTTTTGACTGTGATACAGACGGCCTTTCAGGCTCGGTGGTGAATCAGACTGGAAAGTGAGTTTGTCTGTGGTGTGTTTATTTAGTACCACGTGTGTGTGTGTGTGTGTGTGTGTGTGTGTGTGGTGTGTGTGTGTGTGTGTGTGTGTGTGTGTGAGAGAGAGAGAGAGAGAGAGAGAGAGAGAGAGAGAGAGAGAACTTTCATGCTGAAGGATAGTAGCGTTAGGTCCGTTTGGACCTATCTAACAGCCAGAGAGAGAGAGAGAGAGAGAGTGTAAGTGTGCGCGCGCGCTCGCAGCTTAGGCTCCGATCCGGTCACTGTACATGGCCATATATATGCAAATGGAGGATGCATGATGTCGGCTAACAATGACATGTAGCCTTCACTGCACACGTCCATGCAATGTCTGACGGGAATGCGACTGTCAGTGGACGGTCACTGTTGAATGACAGGCGTCAGCGGTGAAGGCACCGCAGCCCTGGTAGCATTATTGTCCCATTTTCGGAGCTTGGATGAAAGAACGATAACGTATTACATCACCACTCGTGGGATGTCGCCGATGACGTGAAAATACACGCACGCACGCACTCACGCACTCACGCACGCACGCACGCACGCACACACGCGCGCGCACACACACACACACACACACACACACACACACACACACACACACACACACACACATGCACACAAACCAGCAACAAACTAACAAAC
>JABMCL010001036.1:320000-322500 GCA_018857735.1 Alviniconcha marisindica | reverse complement strand
TGTGTAGGATAAATCATGCAACCGTGCACCAGTTTTTATTCGAAGCCACATACGGTGGGGTGCATGTATGTTTGCTGTAACCTGCCACCTGCACTTTTGGCAGAATGACCGGGATCGTTTACGTGCCACAGGGGTAACACGGGGATGGAACGGATACCGAAATAAGAGTCAGCACAGAAAGTTGACCCTGGAGAAGAAAATTCTCGCGCCGCTCCTGCTGGGACTGGAACCGCGACCTTTCGATCACGAGTCCGGCTCTCTGCCACTGAGTTAATTATCCCCTAAATTAGTCACGCGAAAGGATCCTCACAACATTTCGCTCCGTTGACCTGCTTGACCGCCTCACGTTCCTCGCTGACATGATATCATCAATGTGGCAATGTCGCGGGAAAATTACGACTGACGGACTTCGGTAAAGTGCATTATTTATTTTGCCTGTGTGTGGCAGAGGCACGTCTGCACCGTCGTCGTGAGAGCTAGGTGAAGTTGTAGCTATAGACCGTCCGCTGTTGTAAGACCTCATTGTCTGCACCCCTTTCTGTGGATCGTGTGTGTGTGTGTGTGTGTGTGTGTGTGTGTGTGTGTGTGTGTGTGTGTGTGTGTGTGTGTGTGTGTGTGTGTGTGTGTGTGTGTGTGTGTGTGTGTGTGCCTATGTGTGCCGGTGTGTGCCTGTGTGGTGTGTGCGTGTGTGTGTGTGTGTGTGTGTGTGTGTTTGTGTGGTATGCGTGTTGTTGTTGTTCTTCTTCTTCTTCTTGTCTAAAGTCCAATCAGCAGTGTGGTCCATACAAAAAACAAGTGATATACCACATGCTGAACAAGAAGAAGAAAAAGCAGAAGAATACATTCATCCATGTTCTGCAACCTCTTCTACACTGTTGATTTCGATAATGTTCCATTTTTTAACTTCTCCGTACTCCGCCCGGGCCTAAAGGCACAAACATCCCCAAATCCTCGCTTAAGTCGAACCACTTTGGATTTTGCAGGTGGTTATTTGACAGGGCATCCAAGGCCCGCCTGCTCAAGCAGGCGTATGTGAAACGCGGCTGGGGAGAAAAATACGATTTTTTTATGTCTAGTTTGCAGGTCGACTCTCTTTGATACAGTATTCACTAATGCCACGCTGGGTCCTATAACCATCCCTCTCGGTCGCCATTCCCCTGAAATTTCTTTTTCGCGTCACAAATCTTTGGCTGTCACGTCAATTTAAGTCTCCAAAAATGACATCCAAGTTGCCATTAGCTACTCCAGCAGAAAGAGGTAATGGGATTGTCAGAGCTTTGCTGAGGACCTGATCTTCGCTAAGGAGTGTTATTGGTTGGAATTAGACCCCCATCTGAGAGCGCAGGCGCTTGCCGAAGACAATTTCGAAGGAATCGACTGCAAAATAAACCTTTACAGTACTTCAGAGTTACCTCTTCCAGAAGAAAAGGTTTGTGTAAAAGGTTCTGAGCGAATGTATAGTCTGACGAAGTTTCTGATCTCGTACCTCGAGAAAGTGTTGACACAGGACTTTTTTCTTCAAAATCTCTACGTCGAGATTCGAGGATCTGAACACACATCTCTTCATTCTGCATTAGTCTAAATCAGCCGTATTAGATTTGATGTATGTGTGATGTGTTGTGTTGTGTTGTGGTGTGTGTGTGTGTGTGTGTGTGTGTGTGTGTGTGTGTGTGTGTGTGTGTGTGCTTGCGTGCGTGCGTTAATGTGTGCGTCGGCGCGCGCGCCGCGCTGTGTGTGTGTGTGTGTGTGTGTGGCTGCGCGTAGTGTGTGTGCTTTGTGTGTGTGTGTGTGTGTGTGTGTGTGTGTGTGTGTGTGTGTGTGTGTGTGTGTGTGTGTGTGTGTGTGTGTTGTGCAACTCAACCTATATGCATGCGTAGTTTAATTTGTGCACATGCATATTTACCTACTCCCTGAACCCCCACCCCTCTCCCATCATGTTCTTTGCAAAGCTCTGAGGTCTTTTTAAGAATTTGTGCTTTAGAAATGATTGGTACTGCGTATTATTATTATTAAGAACAAGGGAAGAAACTATGTCAAGCATCTCTTGAGACTTTTCCCCCCTCCTTTTTTGTGTGCTTCTTCTTGTCTCTGTCAGCTAGCTCAAAACGCTTTCCACATTGTCGTGTTCCAGGATATTATTAGACCAGTCTGATGCCTGTTGGCGACAATGGAGACGGTGGAAAAATGTGAAAGGAGCTTTATAATGTTACAAACACACATATTTGTTTCTGTTGCTCTTTCCTTTGAACATTACGTTTTTCTTCCTTAGCAAGAAACACTCAGACTAACAAAGACTAAGTAAAGACCCCCCACCCCCACCCCCATCCCCCAACCAAAAAAATAAATAAATAAAATAAATAAAAAATTGAAGAGAAAAAGAAACAAAAAAGCTAATTATTGTAACTGATTAGTCAGTGTATTCCTGTAAAGTTTGTCTGTTGGTTTAATCTTGCGATTTTATTTTATTAAAAGAGAGAGAGAGGGAAAAAAGAAGAAAAAA
>JABMCL010001036.1:310000-315000 GCA_018857735.1 Alviniconcha marisindica | reverse complement strand
AAATTGCAGCCCAGTTTTGTTTTCCCTTCTAATTAATGAACTAGCCAACGAAGTTGAGCAGCATGGAAAGCATGGAATAACCTTGTCACCCTACCTTATACAGATTCTTATTGTGCTGTTTGCAGATGACGTGTTATTGATATCAAACACAGTAGTCGGTCTTCAGCAACAGCTTAACATTTTAAGAAATGCTGCACATAAACTTAATCTTTTAGTTAATCGAGACAAATCCAAAATAATTATCTTTAGGAATGGGGGGCACGTTGCTGCCAGGGAGAAATGGCTATATGATGGAATTAGACTGGAAGTAGTAAACCAGTATAAATATCTGGGTGTGGTTTTCTCAACAGGTCTCACCTTTTCGTATGCACTCGCAGACATGGCCAAAAGGGCAAGAAAGGGTGTTTTGGGCACACTTAAGCTTTTATGGACACTAGGAGAAAATTTCCCGAAACTTTTCTTTAAACTTTTTGACTGCCAGATACAGCCATTGTTGACATATGGAGCAGAAGCTTGGGGTCTGATCGCTGACCACCCTGTCATTGAAAGAGTTCATTTATTTGCGATAAAACGATTGCTCAGTATTAGTGCCAAAACTCCCAGTGCTCTTGTTTATGGAGAGGCAGGTAGATACCCTCTGTACATACAAACATACACCAAGTGTATTAAATATTGGCTCAAAGTTACAAGAATAACAGAAGACAGAATCCCATTTAAAGCGTATAAAATGCTCTGTATTTTACACTGTAAAGATAAAAACAATTGGGTCTCCAACGTTTGCTTCACACTTTACAAATACGGTTTTGGACATGTATGGGAGAATCAAGGTGTAGAAAACGTTTCTCACTTCTTGCGTGCGTTTAAACAGAGGCTCATTGACTGCTTCTTACAAGACTGGAACAGTAGCATTATGTCAAGCGACCGATATGCGTTTTATTCGTCTTTCAAACAGCTACATGAGCTCACACCATATTTAACGACTGTTAAAAATCCTGTCATTAGAAAAGCTTTAACCAGAATCAGACTGGGGTGTCAGCACTGAGACCTCACCAGTGCAGGTATTCTAAAGTGCCAGTAAATCTAGACTGTCCCTTTTGTAAAGGAACACGAGAAATCAGAAATGCATTTCATCTTATCTTGCCCGAAATACTCAACCCTTAGAAAATCATTTATACCAGCAAAGTATTATGTTCATCCAAACGCTTTTAAATTGTCGTTGCTTCTTGCAGACGGGAAAAAAATGTACATCACTGGCCCTGTATTTATCTAAAGCATTTCACGTTCGAAACCAGTCTCAAAGGGCCCTAACTGACCAGTCTCTACAGGCCTAACTGACCAGTCTCTACAGGCCTAACTGACCAGTAGGCCGCTGTGTGCAAGGCCGAGAGTGGTCAGACGGGTGTGTCTGGGAGAGAGAGAGAGAGAGAGAGAGAGAGAGAGAGAGAGAGAGACAGAGACAGAGACAGAACAGAGACAGAGACAGAGACAGAGCACGCGAGTGAGTGATCGAGTGAGTGCATGGAGTGTGTGGTGCGTGTGTGAGAGAAAGACTTTGAGGTTGAAAGCTTCCAGCTAAGGAAGGATTGTGTGTGTGTGTGTGTGTGTGTGTGTGTGTGTGTGTGTACTTCCTTATTTTCCATTGATTGATGATTACTGATGAACAATTGTTGCTTACCCCATCCCCCACCACCCACAATGACACGGCAGACGGCCTATTCATTAAAACATCTCCCCCCGTATTCCCCTCTCTCTCTCTCTCTCTCTCTCTCTCCCCCCCGCCCTCGCCGCTGTGACGATTTCTCTGTCTTTTTTCTTTTTTTCTTGTCTCTTATTCTGTCCGTCGTCTCCTTTTGTCTCCATGTCTGTCTGTTCTCCCTCCTCCTTGTATTTGTCCCACCCCCCCCCCCTCTCTGTCCGTCTGTCTGTCTCTCTCTTTCCATTTGCCTGTTGTCTCTCTGTTTCTGTCCTCTCATCTCTCTTTGTCTCTGCCCGCTCTGTGTCTCTGTCCGTCTCTCTGTTCTATGTCTCGTCTTTTGTCTCTCTGTCCTTCTCGCGTCCTGTCTTCTCTGACTCTGTCTCTGTCTCTCCACTCTCTCTTCTCTGTCTTGTCTGTCTGTCTGTCTGGCTGTCTGCTCTCTCTCCTCTCTCTCTCTTCTCTCTCTCTCCTCCTCTCTTCCCTCTCTCTCCCCCTTCTTCTTCCCTCCCTCTGGGCCTACCGTTCGGGCAAATTTAATTTTGCACGCAATCGTCTAGCCTGGGAGGAATAGACCTGCTCATGGTTGCACCTGCCGCTCCTTCGGTCGTTAGGAGTGTGTCCTCCAAATTGTATGCGTAGGGGACACAGTACATTTATCATGCTTTATTAAAGACGTACATCATTTGTCATACGTTGTTCTAGTTTTCCTGGGATTTTTGATTTAATATCTTCGCATGCCCACGACGGCACACACACTGCAGACGACCACTTCACTCTGTCTCTCCCCTGTTCTCTCTCTGTTCTCTCTGTTCTCTCTGTCTCTCTGTCTTTTGTCTCTTCTCTTCTCTGTCTTTGTTCTCTCGCTTTTCTCCTCTCTTTTCTCTCTCTCTCTCTCTCTCTCTCCTCTCTCTCTTTTCTTTTCTCACCACACACACACACACACACACACACACACACACACACACACACACACACACACACACACACACACTACTCACACATACCACACACACACACACCACACAACCACACACACACACACACACCACACAACACAACACACACACACACAACACCACATACTCCACCACACAAACCACACACACACCACACAACCACACACACAAAATCATACCCAAAAACAGCACACGCCGCACGCACCACACACACAAACAACACCCACACAAAACACACACAACACACACACACAAACGACACACACACCCCAAATACACACACACACACACACCACACGACCGCACACCACACACACACCCACACACACACACGACCCCACCACACCACAAACAACCCAGACGCCACTTGCACGCCACCCAACCCCCCCCCCACCCCCCCCCCCCCAACCCCCCCCCCCCCCCACCCCCCCCACCACCCACCCACCACCCCAAAACCCCACCTCCATGGCGGTGGGGGCGGTTTTTGTTCGGAAAGAGATCACTCTAATAAAAGATTCATAGGCTATGTAAAACAAAAAAGGTAGCTTAGTGGCTGCCACGGATGTAGGACAGCCGACAACTCGCGTAGCTGTCCAGTGTCTACTAATTGAAGAGGCAGGTAGCCCCACACGTAACTAAAAGTGCAGGCAGTGGGGGGGGAAAAAAGAAACAAAATTCAGAACGCGCGATACAGCTATTTTTCTCTCCAGATTTGTAGGCTACTGTAACGCGCCGTGCCTGTAGGTTACTGTAACGCGCCTTTTAGATTACTGTAACCCCCGGCCCTTGGGCCTGTGGGCTACTGTAACGCGCCGTGCCCTGTTTTGGTTACTGTAACGCGCCGTGGGGCCCGTAAGGGGCTACTGTAACGCGCCGTGCCTGTAGGCTACTGTAACGCGCCTGCCTGTAGGTTACTGTAACGCGCCTTTTAGATTACTGTAACGCGCCTTGCCTGTGGGCTACTGTAACGCGCCGTGCCTGTAGGTTACTGTAACGCGCCGTGCCTGTAGGCTACTGTAACGCGCCTTGCCTGTGGGCTACTGTAACGCACTGGCCTGTAGGCTACAGTAACGCACAGGCCTATAGGCTACAGTAACGCACGGGCCTGTAGGCTACAGTAACGGATATGCCTGTAGGTTACAATAACGCACGGGCCTGTAGGCTACAGTAACGGATATGCCTGTAGGTTACAATAACGCACGGGCCTGTTGGCTACAGTAACGGATATGCCTGTAGGTTACAATAACGCACGGGCCTGTAGGCTACAGTAACGGATATGCCTGTAGGTTACAATAACGCACGGGCCTGTAGGCTACAGTAACGGATATGCCTGTAGGTTACAATAACGCACGGGCCTGTAGGCTACAGTAACGGATATGCCTGTAGGTTACAATAACGCACGGGCCTGTAGGCTACAGTAACGGATATGCCTTGGCTCTCACAACATCCCCTTCTCTGATTCTGCCAGAAACCTTGGATTCATTCTTGACTCAAAACTGTCAATGAAGAAGCACGTCATAAAAATCTGCCAAACTGCTTATTTCGAGCTTAAACGCATTAGTTCAATCCGCAGGTTTCTCACTGAAGACGCAGCCAAGTCTCTTGTTACTTCTTATATCCTTTCACGGCTTGACTACTGCAACTGTCTCCTCATGGGTACACCTGATTCTGTCATCCAACCTCTCCAGAAAATTCAGAACTTCGCTGCAAGACTTGTTCTCTTGGCACCCCGTCACCACCACTCAACACCTCTCCTGGAAAAACTGCACTGGCTTCCCATTTCAGAACGTATTAAGTATAAAGTCGCGTGTATGTGTTTCAGTGCTATAAATGGTGCTGGTCCTGCTTACCTTTCTGAACTGCTGCATGTCTACACTCCATCTCGTACACTACGCTCTTCTTCTGACACCCGCATGCTGGAAATCCAACAATACAAACGCAAGACTCATGGCTTCCGCACCTTCTCTTGCTTTGGACCCCACATTTTGAATTCACTCCCACAAGACCTTAGACACTGCTCAACCCTGTCATCTTTAAAGCCAACTGAAACCTTCCTCTTCTCACAGTATTTCCATCCTAACTAATATCAGTACCCAGTTTCTGCTACAGTCAAGGTGTGTGTGTGTGTGTGTGTGTGTGTGTGGTGTGTGTGTGTGTGTGTGTGTGTGTGTGTGTGTGTGTGTGTGTGTGCGTTTGTTATGAAGTTGTTTGTTTTGTTGTAGGACTGTGCTGTACATGTGTATAGAATATCATATGTAGGTTAATATGTATCACGTGAGCGCTCAGGGCGTTGATGAGCGCATGGTAAATGTACATTATTATTATTATTATTATTAGGTTACAGTAAC
>JABMCL010001036.1:297500-300000 GCA_018857735.1 Alviniconcha marisindica | reverse complement strand
TTTGTTCAAAGATCACGAGTGGAATAAATTTCATCATCTCTCGTAAAGTTGTATAAATTCACACTGTATCGTGTGAAGTTGTCCCCGATCGTATATCTTGCTCGCTGTTTCGTCACGTGATAATTACATTTTTATTATTCATGTACGGCTTACATGACGCTTCGTGCTGCGGGTTATTTTTACTTTTATTTTGTAGATCTGAGGCCAGTAGTTTTTCTTTTATTATTTTCTTTTCAGTGCACCATGTAGCTTATTGTCTCAAAAGAAATATTAAAAAAATCTTCTCAATACATTTTGAAACCAAGAAGACCGCTAGCGCTCTGAAACAAAATCGAAGAAGACAAAGGGTAAAAACGTAACGCTGATTTTAATTAGAAAATGCAAAACAAGTACCTTTTCTTTAAGCGACAAACATGTTCTGCCCGCGCGCATGTGTGTGTGTGTGTGTGTGTGTGTGTGTGTGTGTGTGTGTGTGTGTGTGTGTGTGTGTGTGTGTGTGTGTGTGTGTGTGTGTGTGTGTGTGGTGTGTGTGTGTGTGTGTGTGTGTGTGTGTGTGTGTGTGTGTGTGTGCGGCGGCGTGCGTGCGGGCGTGAGTGTTTTGTGTGCGTTGTGTCCGTACGCGTGAGTGTGTGTCTGTGTTTGTGTGCGTGCGTGCGTGCGCGCGCGGGCGCGTGTGTGTGTGTGTGTGTGTGTGTGTGTGTGTGTGTGTGTGTGTGTGTGTGTGTGTGTGTACAATATTCGTGTACAAGTTTAGCTCCTGAGCTCTGTTGGAACAAAATCATGTTCATATGGTTATACCCCCACCCCCACCCCAACCCGTCTTCCCCCTCCCCACCCCGTCCACCTGTATTTCCCGAACGTTGCCCCTTGTGATTTCTTTCTGATCCCTCAAGTGAAGCGGCAGTTGAAAGGGAAGCAGATTCAGGAAGTCAAAGGTGCTCGAAATACCTCCTCGAGGGCCTGATTTCTGACGTAATTATCTAAGTCAACCAGGTCTGGCGCCATGGTCCCGTGGTTTGAATGGATGAGCAAGTATGTGCATGCTGAGGTTACTTTGAAAAAAAGACTATATAGGCAAGAAATTCTACCGTGCGCCTTTGTGGGCCGGGTTGGCCTAGCGGTAAGGCGTTAGGCTGGTAAGCGGAAGGACCTCGGTTCGATACCGCTTCGGCTCTCCTTTCTCTTCAAAAAGGTTGTGGTTTGTGGACACTGTCTTGTGACTTTGTCCATCACTTCCTACTGAAACATTAAAAAGGGTCTCATCTCTCCCGATCTTAATGCAGAAGTCATTCTGGTGGTGACAGCGCAGTGATAGGTATATAATCTCCCTCTCCCCCCACCTCCGTACCCTCTCCGCCATTCTCCCCGTCCCTAATAAGCCTTATGGTTTCTGTGGACTTTAAGCACCATGTTTACTTACGTGCGCTCAGATTTATGCATCTGCTGAGAAGGTTACTTTGAAAAGAAAAAAGAAAAAACAACTGGACTAGGCTAGAGATCCTACCGTACGCACATATTTCTGCATCCTGAGAATCAGCTGGTCACTCTCGTGACATCAATGACGGTCTAACTTTACGTGGTTTTTGTTGTAGCTTGAACGTGTATGGCCTACGCGCCTAATAACCTAAAAACTGAAAGTTCAGCCTCAGAATCCGGAGTGCTATAACCACTAGACCACGGAGCTACGTCAGAATCGGAGAATCAGAGCCGCAGTTTAACCCATATATGTCCAGAAATTTATTAACACAAAACTGCCTGATGCAAAATCCATCCAGTTCTTGCAAACGTTGGCCTCCTCCTACAAACAACAGGGAGAACTACTCAGCCACCTCTTCTTTGAATGAAGAAAGTCCCTCTTCAGAGGTGCATGTCAGCTGGATGCCAAAATTAATAACGATAATAATAGATAACTTTTGTATAACGCTATTCTCTGGTGTACACACACTCACTGCGCTTTACAACATTCTCCGACATTTTTTATGTCGTACACTCAGCTAAAACAGACTAAAAAACAACAACAAAAACAACAAAAAACGTTATGTGCGTCCTGAATATGGGACGGTGGGTATAATAAATGGGTTAAGTTAATATCAGCCTCCATTTATTTCACTCAACGACTCATTCGCTTCGATAATCTTTGGCGTTATTGTGTTCATTAGCAAAATAGGCGTTACCTATACTGTAGGGGCATAGGACCCTCAAGTAAACATGGTGCTTAACGTCCACAGAAACCATAAGGCTTATTAGGGACGGGGAGAAGGGGGGGGGGAAGGGGGTATGGAGGTTGGGGAAGAGGGAGAGATTATATACCTATCGCTACACTGTCACCACCAGAAAGATTCCTGCATTAAGATGGGCAGCGATGAGAGAAATTTTAACGTTTCAGTAGGAAAATGATGGAAAAAGTCACAAGACAGTGTCCACAAAACCACAACCTTTCTGAAGAGAAAGGAGAGCCGAAGCGGTATCGAGCCGAGGTCCTTCCGCTTACCAGCCTAAC
>JABMCL010001036.1:290000-292500 GCA_018857735.1 Alviniconcha marisindica | reverse complement strand
GGACGCAGCCACGGCTTTGCAGAATAACACTAAAAATCCCGAACGAATCCGTATAACATAATACTATTTAAGTCCAGGATAACTTTAAAGGCAACTGCTGGCAACGATTCTGTATCCATTGCATTCTGACATGCTGTGTTTAGGATGACGAATATAGTTATCTACGGTCGATCTCTTAGGGCCTATATAGTCACAGCGAGTGAAGGCATTCTTCAGTGAACGGGTTTATTTTTCCGAGCACGGCAGCTATTCACTAAGTTTATCGCGCAGTCACGAACCCAGATCAAGTTCAAGGAGTTAGACGAAAGATGAGATAAGAAAACAAACAAACAAACAAACAACAACAACAACAAAAGAAGGGGGGAAAAGAAGCAAACTCGGGTTGATTTACAAAGATAATGGCCTTGTCTGCATTTGGGCCGGGATTGAGTTACGAGGTCGCTGATCGCTTTTATATAGCGCTATTCTCCGCTTTCCAGCAGACTCACTGCGCTTGCGTGTGATTTAGCATTTTGAAAGGTATAGTACGCCTTCGTTTTTTAGCCCATCCTTAAAGGTTTGAAGCTATCAGAGTTTTGCTTCCCTTCTTTAATGTGAATTGCATGGCGTAAACGTTCAGCGCTGACTGGAATAAACTGAAATTTCGATGAAAACGAGATGGGATTTATAAGCTTATTGATTATGAATTGACCGAACCGGCTGAGACAATGGCAGAACAGTGAAAACGTCGATGTCTTTGGAAACGGATGCTTTAGTGCAGACTGGAACAAAGTGAAATTTCGATGAGAACGAGATGGGCCACGTCACTGATAAGCTTACTGATTGTGAACTGACCGAACTGAGACAATCCGAACAGTGGAAACGTGGATGTCTTCGGAAGCTGATGCGTGTCCTGGTTCACGTGGATCAATTACTGTCGACACGAACGAAACGTTCCCCATCACCATTTCGTGTGACATCACCCGACGATGAACTGTAGTTTACTGTGAAGATGACACAAACTACCAGACATCCTTGTTTCATCCCTTAACAGCTAAAATACTGATTGTGTTTCAGGAAGCGTTGTCGTGGGAATGTCAGAAGGCGGACTGAGTACAGGACGAAACTGTATTGTGTGTCTAGTGTTGAAGTGCATCTGTGCGGAACAACTTTAGTGAAAACCCGGCGGGATTGTCGTACAGCGCAAACACGTACGCCGGGACTGGACATGTTCCCGTCAGCTTGTTGAAGCGGCCGATACAAACAAGACGCAGTTAGGTAATCCCGTTTTAAGCCCTCTGCTGCAATTTCAGGACAAAACTAACTGAGAGGAGGAAATTCAGCGCGGACTTCATGTCTCGATCACTTTGGGCAATAACACGGCAGATGCAGGAAAAACTCCGAGAGAAGCTTCTTTAAACCCTTTGCACCTTCGGAGCAGGACGAAACACGATGCGGATCTCGTGCCTCGACCGGTTAAGGCACTTAAACGCAGCGGAGGCAGACAGAATGCCAGTGAATCTGTTTTAAACCCCCCGAGCTTCACGACAGGACGAAACACAATGCGGGCCCCATTATTTCCCTGCGATTTCTCCATTCCGCCCGTGGTTGTCTTGCTGATGCTGGCGGTTGTGTTCCAGACGACCGTGTTTGTAACTTCGACCCTACCCGGGAAATCGGCAAATGAGGAGGGCCGGCAAAGTAGCGGCCGTTTTCGCGGATCCGGCAACGGCTTGAGACAGCACAGCGACAGCTATCGATACCGAGGAATACGGCATTCCAGAACTTTATTGTCCGCTTCGGAGCGGTCGAACGGTCATCACAGAAGGGAGAGGCACAGCGTCAAAGCCAGCGGTCCGAGGTCCAGCCGCGAAGGAGCAGGACCCAGAGCTCGGCCTCGCAGACTTCAGAGAGCGTCTTCCGGTGTGTCCGAGTCGAGGTCTCGGTCACGCGCATTCGGCACGCTCCCGGAGGCCACCACGTACTCCGCCAAGCGGAGGATGGCTCGCAAGGAAGGGGACATCATCCTGGGTGCGCTGTTCCCCGTTCACCACCACCCGCCCATTCAGACGGCCTACTCCAGGGTCTGCGGCAAGATCCGTGAGTACTACGGCATCCAACGCATCGAGACCTTCCTGCACACCGTGGACGAAATCAACCGCAACAACAGCATCCTGCCCAACATCCGGCTGGGCTGGGACATCCGGGATTCGTGCTGGTACTCCGCCATCGCGTTGGAGCAGAGCATCGACTTCATCCAGGACGCCATCGCCAGCAAGACCATGACGAGGGACGGCCGGCTCGTCAGTGCCGTCTCGGACCAGCAGAGCGGAGAGGAAGGTAATTAAAAGGCATGCAGTACCCGAGTCGTTGTACCCGCGTGAGGGCCGATGATTAAATTGGCGGCGGCGGCAGCGGCCCGTTGCCTTTGGCTGCTTTGGCGGTTCTTTTTTCTTACGTTGCTCCCAACACTCTGGAACATACTCCCAAAAGAAATTAGCTGTGTTTGATTTTGCCCCCT
>JABMCL010001036.1:270000-272500 GCA_018857735.1 Alviniconcha marisindica | reverse complement strand
GTGTGTGTTGTTGTGTGTGTGTGTGTGTGTGTGTGTGTGTGTGTGTGTGTGTGTGTGTGTGTGTGTGTGTGTGTGTGTGTGTGTGTGTGTGTGTGTGTGTGTGTGTGTGCGCGCGTGTGCGTGTGTGTATTTTGTATTGTTGGTGCGGATGAGTGTATACCTCTAACTATGCTAGTTAATATATATGAGTTGTCGTTTGCTTAAGTTTGTATGCTTACCGCTTTTCGAGACACTTTCCTTGTTGCAAAGAATTTGAATCTAAAAATAAAACGATGAAAGAAGGACGACGATGGTGGTAATGATGCGTGAAAATACTTGTATTAAACGGATGTTAGGGGAGCAATAACGCGATCGATGAAAGGAAAAAGATAATGAAAACAACGACATGCGGAATTGAATGAAAACAGTGAAAGGAGAAAAATGACCGGAGAAAAAATGCAAAGGACGAAGAATCAGGAAAAACTGGTGCAAACGATGAAATCGAAGCGAGCTAAATCTGAGCCAGACTAAAGAAGTCAAGAACCGATCAAATTGAAGACTGACACAAAATACACGATGCAATTTATTTATATTTTTTTATAACAAGAACGAGAAAACGAAAAACAAAAAAATGAAAAACAAAACGACCAAAATATAAGGCAAATTACAAAATGCACATACACTACAAACAAAAAAAATATATATATATATATATATATATATATATATATATATATATATATATATATATATATATATATATATATATATATATATATATATATATATATAAAGCAAATTACAAACAAATAACAAAAGGACCAAAAGCGAAAACAACAACAACAAAAAATAACAAAACGACAACAACAAAATGAAAATCACACATGAAAAAATGGAAAAAATGAAAAAACATTCTGACATCTCCATAGTGGCAGAAATTTCATATCTCCCCCTCCGTCCCCCTGCCCCCAACCCCCACCCCCACACACACACACAACACACACACATACACCCCCACCCCCCCACCCCCCATCCCACCCCTACCTCCCCTTTACCATTGGTTCCTCATGATTGCAGAGCTCTATCACCTCGGAATTCGCAAGGGCGTGAAGACAATTTCTCTCGATCAATCACGTCTGGAATTTGCAGACAGACCGTCGGATCGGGTGTGCAAATGGTTTTCTGCATGATTGCAAATTCATTATTTATCGCCGCATGCAGCTAGTAACCTGAGTTAGTTTCCTGAGCGCGGCAAGTTTTTGACCGTGTGCAGTGAAAGTCCGAGGAATTCTCCCCGAAAAGTCCTGTTGCTGTCGGCTGCCCACGATGCAGAGAGGGTCCTGTCGAGAGCGACCGACGTGGACTAGCTCCGGCTGTACCGACAATGCCCGCGTTTTGGAAGCAGGAGGGTGCTGGTTCCTGTGCGGAGTGATAATTATGGATGGGCATTGTCATGCAGATTGGAAACCGGAAGGTCTTTGGAATATGGACTCTTGTCTCGGCTCACACGAGAGTATCGGAGAATGACGAGGATTCTGGCTGGCGATCGGTCCATTAAAAATGCATGGAAAGCCATAGACAGTGCAGTCTTATCAAAACAAGAGAGTCGTATTAATCGTTGCTATTTTGCTTCTATGCTGTCTTCTTCTTCTTCTTCTTCTTCTTCTTCTTCTTCTTCTTCTTCTTCTTCTTCTTCTTCTTCTTCTTCTTCTTCTTCTTTTTTTTGGGTTGGGGGTTTGGGGGGGGGGGGGGGGGGGTTTTCCAAGCTTCTGAACCTCTTTGGTCCCAAACGAGTTAGGCGTTCTGGAAATCTTTAAAAAGTATATTGTCAAAAGTGATTTGTTGTGTGTGTGGTGTGTGTGTGTGTGTGTGGGGTGGGTGTGTGTGGTGTGTTGTGTGGTGTGGTTTGTGGGGGGGGGGTTGGTGTTTTTTAAAAAAGTATCTAATTTTTTTATAATTAAATTCCAATAAAGTATGGGGGGATTTTTTACATATATATATATATATATATATATATATATAAAAAGAAGAGAGAAGAGAGAGAGAGAGAGAGAGAGAGAGAAAAGGGAAAGGGGGGGGGAACACAGGTTTTGGGGGGGGAAAAATTTTTTTTGGGGATTATAAACATTTTATTTAACTGTATTCTTATAATTATTAAAGGTTTTTTGTTGACTGCAAATAGGGGTTTGTTTTGTTTGTTTGTTTTTTTTGGTTGTTTTGGTTGGTTGGTTGGTTTTTATATAAAATATTAATTTCTATCGGTGCAACTTGCTGATATAATTATGTTGTTAGCGTGATAATTGTCAGATCAGTCTAATATCACTTATGTGAAAAGACTTTAAATTAAAAAAAGGAAGGAATTTTACGACGACGAGAAGGATGATATAGGGATGATGATGATGATGATGTGAGGGATGATGAGATGAGAGAGAGAGAGATGAGAGAGTGGTGATGACGATGACGATGTGATGACGACGCGAAAAAAAGACTAAAGCGTCACGTACACCAGAAATACCAAGCG
>JABMCL010001036.1:257500-262500 GCA_018857735.1 Alviniconcha marisindica | reverse complement strand
GGCTACTGACGCATCGTAACAACAGGCTATTGACGCATCGTAACAAAGGCTATTGACGCATCGTAACAACAGGCTATTGACGCATCGTAACAACAGGCTATTGACGCATCGTAACAACAGGCTATTGACGCATCGTAGCAACAGGCTATTGACGCATCGTAACAACAGGCTATTGACGCATCGTAACAACAGGCTATTGACGCATCGTAACAAAGCTATTGACGCATCGTAACACTGACGCATCGTAACAACAGGCTATTGACGCATCGTAACAAGAGACTATTGACGCATCGTAGCAACAGGCTATTGACGCATCGTAACAACAGGCTATTGACGCATCGTAACAACAGGCTATTGACGCATCGTAACAAGAGACTATTGACGCATCGTAACAACAGGCTATTGACGCATCGTAACAAGAGACTATTGACGCATCGTAGCAACAGGCTATTGACGCATCGTAACAAGAGACTATTGACGCATCGTAACAAGAGACTATTGACGCATCGTAGCAAGGCTATGACGCATCGTAACAACAGGCTATTGACGCATCGTAACAACAGGCTATTGACGCATCGTACAACAGGCTATTGACGCATCGTAGCAACAGGCTATTGACGCATCGTAACAGGAGACTATTGACGCATCGCAACAAGAGACTATTGACGCATCGTAAGAAGAGACTATTGACGCATCGTAACAGGAGGGTATTCGTGCGGTGTAAAAAGAAGGCATTGAGGCATCGTAACAATCGTGTACTGAGGCATCGTAACAAGAGGCTATTGAGGCATCGTAACAAGAGTGTATTGAGGCATCGTTACAAGAGTGTATTGAGGCATCGTAACAAGAGTGTATTGAGGCATCGTAACAAGAGTGTATTGAGGCATCGTTACAAGAGTGTATTGATGCCATGTAGCAAGAATGGTAATGATGCAGCGTAATAAGAGGGTACTGATGCATCGTAACAAGAGCGTATTGAAGAAGGTATTGACGCATCGTAACAAAAGGGCATTGTAGCGTATTGATGCGGCTTATCAAGAAGGTATTGACGCATCGTAACAAAAGGGCATTGTAGCGTATTGATGCGGCATGTCAAGAAGGTATTGACGCATCGTAACAAAAGGGCATTGTAGCGTATTGATGCGGCATGTCAAGAAGGGATTGACGCATCGTAACAAAAGGGCATTGTAGCGTATTGATGCGGCTTATCAAGAAGGTATTGACGCATCGTAACAAAAGGGCATTGTAGCGTATTGATGCGGCTTATCAAGAAGGTATTGACGCATCGTAACAAAAGGGCATTGTAGCGTATTGATGCGGCATGTCAAGAAGGGATTGACGCATCGTAACAAAAGGGCATTGTAGCGTATTGATGCGGCTTATCAAGAAGGTATTGACGCATCGTAACAAAAGGGCATTGTAGCGTATTGATGCGGCATGTCAAGAAGGGATTGACGCATCGTAACAAAAGGGCATTGATGCATCGTAACAATCGAGTAGTGATGCATCGTAAAAATAGGTGTGTGTTTATGTATCGTAAAAAGTTGGTGTTGATACATCATAACCAGAGGATATTTTTTTTACGTCATCGCAACTGGGTATTGATACACCGCAAAAGTAAGGTACTGATGATACATCATAACACGAGGGTACGGTAGAAATATGTCGTAGTAACGAAACTGGGTTTTGAGCCCTAGCAGGTATGGTATTAAAACATGTCACCAGGAGATAAAAAGTTCCGCCCACTGACAATTCGCAATATATGATACAGTATCTTTATTGTCTATGTGTGTGGACGGACACAGAAATTTGCTTATGTTTTTTTTTTTTTTTTTTTTTTTTGGGGGGGGGGGCCTTTTGGCTTTAAACATATATATATATAAAAGTCTTAATTCAGTTTATATGCAGAAAAACATCAGCATCCCTTCACATGATCACATTATATATTTAAATGATAAGAGCGGCGGAGAACTATTCAAGCTTAATGTTGTAGAAGAGATAATATGGAGAAGAGAGAGACTCGTGCACACGCACGCACGCACACACACACACACGCACGCACGCATGCACGCACTCACGCACGCACACACACACACACACGCACGCACGCACGCACGCACGCACGCACGCACACGCACGCACGCACAGCACGCACACGCACGCACACGCACGCACGCACGCACGCACGCACGCACGCACGCACGCACGCACGCACGCACCCACCCGCACTCACACACACACACACACACACACACACACACACACACACACACACACACACACACACACACACACACACACACACACACTCACACTCACTGCACTGGATAGGAAAGAATGGTGAGGATGCAAGACACACTCCGAGCATCGCTTTCCGGCACCTTCCTCCAAACTCTGCCATATTTATAGTTACGCCACTGAAGGGGCACTCGATTTTATCTCCGCGCAGCTGTCCACCGACGCGGTCAGCGCCCTCCGAAAGGTTCGGGTACTGATAAGACTGTGGAAGCAACCTAGTGCCCAAGCACGCACGTAAACATGAGGCGCATCCACCCCGGGTAAAAAAAGAGTTCCGTCTCGATTCAAACGATTTTGGTTTTATTTGAGCTGGCGTAAGCAACATGGTCAGTTATAAAACAAACGTCTGATATAATTTGAGTTATTTGTAACAAACTTACTACTGTCTGAGCACCAACAAAAAACTGCTCGTTAGCTGACAGTTTTCTGGACACCATGGCGTAACTAAATACGGCAGTGATTGAAGGAAGGATGTCGTAAACCAGTGCTTGGAGTTTGGATGCAAGAGTGTTATAAACAATACATTCTAACTTTTCGACAGTGGCATTAAACAAAAGTTTGTGCCCGAAAAAGTTTACAATCATGAAACAACGACAACAAAAAGTGACATCATTTTGGCATTCATTATTTCTAATTGTCGGTTTCACTGTCTGTCGTCCCGTGCTATTCAAATTCTTAGCATTCTGTAAAACACCATACAGGAAGCTTACAAATCAGTCCTGGAGAGAGAGAAGAAAAAAAAAGTTGTTGTTGTTTTTAAAAATTATTTTTTAGCTTTGTTAAAGGGGATTACCCCGAAAATTCGCATGTTGTGTTTTTTTCCTAACAAATAGCGTTCTTTTAAACCTTTTGGATCATGCTTATCGACTGCACGAAATAGAGTGCCCAAGTGTTAGGAAGATTTGTCGGAACGGTTTTCGTCTCTCTGACTCAAGTACGACCAGCCTGGGCCCTCCGGTGAGCGAGATTTCACCGAAAGGAAATGACTCTGAAATGACGGTGGGACTGAAATGGCAGTCAAAAGAATGGTGCGTCTTGTATGCGCGTCCTGATTGGCTAATCGCGTCTGTCACTCAGAGTTCAGTGACACGTTAACTGGTTCGCGGTAAGAGACGAAGAGAAAACTGGTGCGCCGTAACCAGGTGAACGTTGGTGAGCCGTAATAAGAAAAAAACGTTGATGCGCCGTAACCAATAGAACGTTCGTGCTATGTAATAAGGAGAACGTTAGTGCGCCATAACCAATAGAATGTTGGAGCGGCGTAATAAAGAGAACGTTCGTGCGGTGTAATAAGGAGAATGTTAGTGCGCCATAACCAATAGAACGTTGGTGCGCTGTAACAAGGAGAACGTTGGTGCGCCGTAACCAATATAACGTTGGTGCGCCGTAACCAATAGAACGTTGGTGCGCCGTAATAAGGAGAACGTAGATGCGCCGTAACCAATAGAACGTTGGTGCCTCGTAACAAGGAGAATATTACTGCGCCGTGAGCCGGTTTGGCCTAGCGGTAAGGCGTTAGGCTGGTAAGCAGAAGGACCTTGGTTCGAATCTGCTTCGGCTCTCCTTTCTCTTCAAAAGTTGTGGTTTGTGGACATTGTCTTGTGACTTTGTCCCTCACAATTATAAAACATTAACATGGCTCTCATCGCTGCCCATCTTAATGCAGAAGTCATTCTGGTGGTGACAGTGTAGCGATAGGTATATAATCTCCCTCCCTGTTCCCCTCATCTCCACACCCCCTTCCCCCCTTTCTCCCCGTCCCTAATAAGCCTCATGGTTTCTGTGGACGTTAAGCACCATGCTGACCTACTTACTGCGCCGTGGCAGGGAGATTAATACAGCGCCGTGACCAGATAAAAATAATTAAAAAAAATAGTGAACAGTACCAAGAAGAATATTACTGCGCCGCAAAAAGAAGAAAATGAGTCCGCCGTAACAACAAGAACATTACTGCGTCCTAACAACGATATTGCTGCGCCGGAGAAAATGAGAAGATTACTGCGCCGTTACAATTTAGTTAGTTAGTTAGTTAGTTAGTTAGTTAGTTGGTGCTTTGAGCCCAGTCAACCACAAAGGGTTATATCAGGGCTAACAACGAATTTAGGTTTATCTCCTGATTATTTATAAAGGAAATTGTAAAACGTTCTATGTAAACGTTTTGTACAACTCTTAAAAAATATTTCACACAAACATTACCTTAACATGCTTCATATTTTGTAAAATACATTTATAAAGGCAAGCGTAAAACGTTCTACGTAATATTTTTGAACATTTCTTTAAAAATACTTGACACAACCATTACCGTAACACGCTTCATATTTTATAAAACACACCAATCGCACACAAGAAGTCAAAAATGATTTCAGGACTCACATTCAGAAAGAGTGAATACAAAGACTTCTGTTCGAAATATTTTTTCCTGACTTCCAACAAATCAGCACATTCAATCATTATATGTTTAACTGTAAGTACAGTATTACACGCAACACAAACAGGAGCCTCTTCTTTTCTCAAAATTAAAAAATGTGTCAAATAGGAATGGCCAATATGTAACAAGTATCCAGGAAAACACTGATGCGCCGTAATGAGAAAGGTGTAAATATTGATGCAGCTTAGCAAGTAACCAGGAGAACATTGCTGCGCCGTAATGAGAAAGGTATATATTGATGCGCCGTAATAATTATGTAACCAGGAAAACAATG
>JABMCL010001036.1:245000-252500 GCA_018857735.1 Alviniconcha marisindica | reverse complement strand
CCCCCTCTCCTCCCCCCCCCCCCCCTCTCTCTCCCTCCCTCTCTCTCTCTCTCTCTATCTCCCCTCCATCTCTCTCTCTCTCTCTCTCTCTCTCTCTCTCTCTCGTCTCTCTCTCTCTCTCTCTCTCTCTCTCTCTCTCTCTCTCTCTCTCTCTCTCTCTCTCTCATCTCTCCCTCTCGCCCATCTCTCTCTCTCTATCTATCTCTCTCCCCCCACTCTCTCTCTCTCTCCCTCTCCCTCCCCCTCTCTCTCTCTCTCCCTCTCCCTTCCTCTCTCTTTCTATCTCTCTCTCTATCTCTCTCTCTCTCCCCCCTCTCTCTCCCCCACCCCCCTCTCTCTCTCTATAGATATTTGTTCTGGCTTAGACCCAAAATAGATCGAGACGGATTTGTTCGATTCAGACTGGTAATTAATAACCTTTGTTGCAACAAATACAGATCATAAAACACCAAAGTTCAGCTGCGTTTGTGCCCTCGGTGCGAAATGAAATTCAATTGGTTTTCGTCTGGCAAGCATTGAACCAATAAAGGAATGTTTATATCTACGATTTTTTTTTCTTTTTCTTTTTTTTCTTTTTTTCTTCGGGTTCTTTCTTTGTTTCATCGTGGTTTTTGTTGTTGTTGTTGCTGTTACTGCTGCTGCTGCTGCTGTTTTTTGTTTTTTGTTTTTTTTGTTTTTGTTACATCTCATTTATTATTTACTGTTAGCTAGGCGAAATTGTTCGCCCGCCGACCGCCCTGATATAACCGTACCGGTTGACTGGGTGTAAAACACCAACTTACTTACTTCGCCCGCCGTACATTTGTATGTTTTTTTACAACTGTATGCGCTCATCGCCCATAAGCTCTAAAAGCTTGTTGTTGATCACACAATAATTCACTGTATCTTTAGTTCGTCTGGAGTAAATGTTTGTTTAAACCATATCTACCATATATGTACACCATGTTGGTGTTGCAAGTGATCCAGCCTTCCACAATGCTAATGAAATGCTACTCGCAGAAAACTGTGTGCGTGCGTGTGTGTGGGTGCGTGTTGCGTGGGTCTGTGTGTACGTGTGTGAGTGCGTGTATGCGTGCGAGTGTGTGTGTGTGTGTGTGTGTGTGTGTGTGTGTGTGTGTGTGTGCGCGCGGGCGCGCGCGCGCGCGTGTGTGTGTGTGTGTGTGTGTGTGTGTGTGTGTGTGTGTGTGTGTGTGTGTGTGTGTGTGTGTGTGTGTGTGTGTGTGTGTGGCGTGGGTCTGTGTGTACGTATATGAGTGTGTGTATGCGTGTGTGTGTGCGTGCATGCGTGTGTGTGTGTGTGTGTGTGTGTGTGTGTGCGCGTGCGCGCGCGCTTGTTACGTGGGTCTGTATGCACGTATGTGAGTGCGTGAGTGCGTGCGTGTGTGTGTGTGTGTGTGTGCGTGCGTGCGTGCGTGCGTGCGTGCGTGCGTGCATACGTGCGTGCGTGCGTGCGTGCGTGCGTGTGTGTATGTGTGTGTGTGTGTGTGTGTGTGTGTGTGTGTGTGTGTGTGTGTGTGTGTGTGTGTGTGTGTTACTGTGGTAGAACATTTTGTTCAGTGCATCAGTTGGACGTCACCCTACTGTTATGGACTTTGTCTGAAGCAGTAAGTAACTAACTTGGCTTTTTACGCCCAATCAACCAGTACGGTTATATCAGGGTGATTGTCTGAAGCAATAAAGGATCAAACTCTCTCTCTCTCTCTCTCTCTCTCTCTCTCTCTCTCTCTCTCTCTCTCTTCCTCTCTCTCTCTCTCTCCCTCTCTCTCTTCCTCTCTCTCTCTCTCTCTCTCCCCCTCTCCCCCCCCCCCCCTCTCTCTCTCGCTTGCACGCTCCCTCTTGATTCCATTCCCATTCCTATCCTGTTACATCTTTATTTCATTTCGTAGGTCCCACGATACCTCTCTGCTTCGTTTCTCCTTTAATAAGGCAAGATTTCTGGCAGGCAGCATGAGACGCGCATGAAGCTAGATGTAATCTAACCTATAATAACCCATGCAGGCATAAAACAGGGAACTCATGATAGCGATGGATGCTCAGTGGAGGGGACTTCAGCTTCTGCGTCTGTCTTCTACACCTAATATGCCGTACTCGGGGGATTTGTGGGGCTGGTGGGCGTGTGTGTGTGTGTGTGTGGGGGGGGGGGGGGGGGGGGTGGGGGGGGGGGGGGGGGGGGGGGGGGGGGGGGGGGTTACTGAAGAGGGGGGCGGGGGGGAGGGGACTTGATAGCCACAACTGTCTGGCTCGCTCGCGTTCACGATGTCAGTGTATGGACAGTAAGATCTCTTAATACTGGTTTTACTGACTAATTGCTTTACATAACTCTAGCTTCCGCTCTGGGGCAGACTCGCTGAGCTTATTCACGCGTGTTTAGTGCATGATGGCTTAGCGTAGTGTTTCCATAATCCACCCAACTCTGACACGGACTACCTGGTGTTTACTGCTGCGTATGCGTTTTGTTTGCATGTGTACACAAATTCAAAATTACATTTTTTTTAAAATAAATTATACAAAAGAATTTTGTTATTAATAATAAATGCATCAAATGAAAACTTGCCTTTTGGGTCACTCCAATTCCTGACACGAAAAGAACAATTAGACGATTCGACATAACAAAGCTAAGGACAGACAAAAAAGGACAATTAGACGATTCAACATAACAAAGCTAAGGACAGATAAAAAGGACAGTTAGACGATTGAACATAGCAAAGCTAAGGACAGACAAAAAATGACAGACGATTCAACATAACAAAGCTAAGAACAGACAAAAAAGGACAATTAGACGATTCAACATAACAAAGCTAAGGACAGATAAAAAGGACAATTAGACGATTGAACATAGCAAAGCTAAGGAGAGACAAAAAATGACAGTTAAATGATTCAACATAACAAAGCTAAGGACAGACAAAAAAGGACAATTAGACGATTCAACATAACAAAGCTAAGGACAGACAAAGAATGACAGTTAGACGATTCAACATAAGAAAGGTAAGGACAGACCAAAAAGGACAATTAGATGATTCAACATAACAAAGGTATAGACAGACAAAAAAAGGACAATTAGACGATTCAACATAACAAAGGTAAGGACAGACAAAAAAGGACAATTAGACGATTCAACATAACAAAGCTAAGGACAGACAAAAAAGGACAGTTAGACGATTCAACATAACAAAGGTAAGGACAGACCAAAAAGGACAATTAGATGATTCAACATAACAAAGGTAAAGACAGACCCCCCAAAAAAACAATTAGACGATTCAACAAAACAAAGGTAAGGACAGACAAAAAAGGACAATTAGACGATTCAACATAACAAAGGTAAGGACAGACAACAACAACAAAAAGGACAATTAGACAATTCAACATAACATTCTTTTTTTTTTCTTTTTTTTTACTACTTCCTTGTGTGTTCCTTGCGGGAAATTCAGGTCGCCTTATCTGGGTAAAGCACAGCAAGAGGATGGCGTGGCTGCCAGTAAGTTTTAAGTTGGTTAACTCCCCTGTTTGTTGATTCATTAATTTTGTGGCTGCCAGTGTTTGAGATTCTTAAACTGCGCACAGATGAATAAGCTTATCATAAATATACAAAACGGGAATATGCCAATTGGGAATATGCAAAACAGGATTTTGCTGGTCGGGAATATTCAAAACAAGAATTTGCCGAGTAGGAATATGCAAAACGAGAATATTGCAATCGGGGATAGGGGCGGGGATAGCCGGAATACTAACGCTGGTTTGAGTATTTCAGAGTCAACTGCTAGTGTCCACTGTCTTACCGTGTGTGCAGTCGTATGCATCAACATCTGTGTGTGCACGTTAAAAAAAAAAAAAAAAATCCCAAACACTGGCATCTATACGACTGTTTGGACACACGAAAATACTCCATATACCGGTAGGAATGGGTAGCGCTGCTCTTGCGGCTGCTGTGCATTACCCAGTTATGGAAACCCGAGTTTTCCGCAAGGGACAAAGAATATTAATATATATATATATATAGAGAGAGAGAGAGAGAGAGAGAGAGAGAGAGAGAGAGAGAGAGAGAGAGAGAGAGAGAGAGAGGAAAAAGAAGAAAAAAGCGAATCGAGAGTAGGCCAAACGGGGGTTCGATCCCATTCGATTTTTTTCTTCCAGCCCCACCTCAAACTATTCCCCCCCCTCCCCCCCCCCCCTCCAACACATAGCCGCTGTGCAATACAATGCAATACAATACAATACAATAAACCTGTATTGCCAAGTGTCAATTGCACTAGGAATGTTTTGTGGTGCAAAGAATACTCCTCACACATTCAAACAAATCATAAAATATCATTAGATACAACAACAGCAAAGAAACATCCAGATAAAAATGGTCATTCATAAATAAATACATGAGAAATCCCACTGACATTAAGCTATGCATGTTACATAAAAAAGGCCTCTTCACGAGGTCCCCCGCTTAAACATTACTGTTCTCATAAAAGGAATTGTAAAAATAATTATTTACAACAAATTGGTTATAACCATGCCGGCTTATTTTGCTGCCCACTATAATAATTATCACCCTGTCTTCCTCCCATCATGACCCCGGCCCCTTTCTAGATGCCACGCCTCCAAGACCTCCAGTCGTATGTTCCCCCCTCCTTCTCCCTACCCCTGCAGAACCTCCCACCCACACACACACCCCCACCCCACCCCACACCCCACTACCCCACTCCCTACCCAACCTCCAGTCACCAACAGAATAGTTCAAATCTGCCAACAAAGTGAACGAAGCTGATGCAGTATTTCTGAGAATGTCTGCTTCTTCCGCTGTTATATCTCAAGTGCACTTTTCTTGCTCGAGTTGCCTACGTGAGTTAATCTTTGGCCCAGCTGAGAGTGAAAAAAGAAAACAATCTGAAACAAGAATGACTGCTAGCATTTTGTTTTAGCAGATTGCATCTTGTTGTTGTTTCTGGTGTGTGTGTGTGTGTGTGTGTGTGTGTGTGTGTGTGTGTTGTGTGTGTGTGTGTGTGTGTGTGTGTGTGTGTGTCTGTGTGTCTGTGTGTGTGTGTGTGTCTGTGTCTGTGTCTGTGTCTGTGTCTGTGTCTGTGTGTTCTATTTTTCTTCCTCCTAATAAATAGCGTTATTTTGAACCTTTTATGTGTTTAATTCTGCTGAGAGTGGCTAAATTTGAACTGATTATACACTACGTTTGACCTTCTTCCCGACTTTGCTCTGATATCTGATTGCAGAACCGTTTTAATTTTAGCTGGTAAAATGTCTTTCGTTCCTTCTTACTTTCTGTGTTGTTGTTGTCGGATTTTGTGTTTTTGTTTTGTTTTTCTCGGTGGGCCTGATTAAGTGGTGCACGTGTCCGTACTTGATCAGCATTGTTCTGTTGTTTTTGTTTGCGGATTTATGTGGGTTCTCTCTCTCTCTCTCTCTCTCTCTCTCTCTCTCTCTCTCTCTCTCTCTCTCTCTCTCTCTCTCTCTCTCTCTCTCTCTCTCTCTCTCTCTCTCTCTCTCTAAAGAATACTAAGAGAGAGAGAGAGAAGGAATAAGCGAATCGAGAGTAGGCCAAACGGAGGTTCGATCCCATTCGATTTATTTCTTCCAGCCCCACCTCAAACTAACCCCCCCCTCCCCCCCACCCCGCCCAAAATATAGCCGCTATACAATACAATGCAATACAATACAATACAGTACAATACAATACAACTTTATTGCCAATCTCTCCTACCCTCCAGCAACACACACACACACACACACACACACACACACACACACACACACACACACACACACACACACACACACACACACACACACACACACACACACACACACACACACACACACACACACACACACACACACACACACACACACACACACACACACACACACACACACACACACACACACACACACACACACACACACACACACACACACCACTACCCTACTCCCCAACCAACCTCCAGTCACCAACAGAATAGTTCAAATCTGCCAACAAAGTGAACGAAGCTGATGCAGTATTTCTGAGAATGTCTGCTTCGTCCGCTGCTATATCTCAAGTGCACTTTTCTTGCTCGAGTTGCCTACGTGAGTTAATCTTTGGATCGGCTGAGAGTGAAAAAAAGAAAACAAGAATGACTGCTAACATTTTGTTTTAGCAGATTGCATCTTGTTGTTTTTTGGTGTGTGTGGTGACAATATACACGACACATTCCGTCCGTACATAGTGGCAATATACACGACACTTTCCGTACGTACATAGTGGCATTATACACGACACTTTCCTGACGTACATAGTAGCAATATACACGACACATTCCGTACGTACATAGTGGCAATATACACGACACTTTCCTTACGTACATAGTGGCAATATACACGACACTTTCCTTACGTACATAGTGGCAATATACACGACACTTTCCGTACGTACATAATGGCAATGTACACGACACTTTCCGTACGTACATAGTGGCAATGTACACGACACTTTCCGTATGTACATAGTGGCAATATACACGACACTTTCCGTACGTACATAGTGGCAATGTACACGACACTTTCCGTACGTACATAGTGGCAATGTACACGACACCTTCCGTACGTACATAGTGGCAATATACACGACACTTTCTTTACGTACATAGTGGCAATATACACAGTTTCCGTCCGTACATAGTGGCAATATACACAGTTTCCGTCCGTACATAGTGGCAATATACACGACACTATCCGTACGTACATAGTGGCAATATACACGACACATTCCTTACGTACATAGTGGCAATGTACACGACACTTTCCGTACGTACATAGTGGCAATATACACGACACTTTCTGTACGTACATAGTGGCAATATACACTCTTTCCGTCCGTACATAGTGGCAGTATACACGACACTTTCCGTACGTACATAGTGGCAATATACACGACACTTACGGTACGTACATAGTGGCAGTATACACGACACTTTCCGTACGTACATAGTGGCAGTGTACACGACACTTTCCGTACGTACAATATACACGACACTTTCCGTAAATGCATAGTGGCAATATACATCGACCGGTACGTGCATAGTGACCACACACAAAAAGCTGTAAAACCTGGCCAGCGCGTGCAGAGTGGCAGTATTATACTGACGCCGAATGATCACATGTCTCCCGCCAATATTTCCAAACCAGGCTAAGGTAAGTACGTCTCCAGTTCGTGTGTGCTTTATTTTACAGATGCTTTTCGTGGAAAAGGCACTTTCATGAAGCCGCTATATACCAGACAAAGCCAGGAAAGAACGCGTGAGACCCCGGGCGAAACAACTTGAGCCTGGCACTCCGGGTGTTATGTACTACACCTTGCAGACACTTTAAGAGAAATCGGGTCGCTATAGGACATTGTGCAGGCCTACTAATTCTGCACCGATTCTAAAACAGTCTGTGTTTTAGCGTAAATAGTTGATGCGTCTCGCTCTGTCGCTATTTCTGTGTTATTTTTGTGTTTCACTGTGTCTCTTTCTGTCTCTG
>JABMCL010001036.1:230000-235000 GCA_018857735.1 Alviniconcha marisindica | reverse complement strand
CTCTCTCTCTCTCTCTCTCTCTCTCTCTCTCTCTCTCTCTCTCTCTCTCTCTCTCTATGTGCATGTAGTTTTCGATGACAAACATGTTCTTAATCTTATGTGCGTGCGCGCGTGTATGTGTTTACCCCAGATCAAGCTGATTTTTATATGTATATATATATATATTTTTTTTAAAAAGAGATCATTATCGACTTGTTTCTCGGTTTACTGATGTCCATTTCAACATGGTTTATATTAATGTACATGTAATCAACATACTGTAGCTCATTGTATCCTTAGTTAATAGTAGTTTCCCTCATGGGCGAGGCTGGATGTAAAAAGACCTCGAGTCTTCTCCCCTACCTTCGTAAAATAAAGTTTATTCATTCATTCTCTCTCTCTCTCTCTCTCTCTCTCTCTCTCTCTCTCTCTCTCTCTCTCTCTCTCTCTCTCTCTCTCTCCTCCCTCCTCCCTCTCTCTCTCTCTCTCTCTCTCTCTCTCTCTCTCTCTCTCCTCTCTCTCTCTCTCCTCCCTCCCTCCTCCCCCTCTCTCTCTTTCTCTCTCTCTCTCTCTCTCTCTCTCTCTCTCTCTCTCTCTCTCTCTCTCTCTCTCTCTCTCTCTCTCTCCAAGCATTCTTTCCCCCAATGCTTCCTACGAGCGCCTAATGACATCCTAATAAGACCTCAGTTCCTCTGTGCATGCCGAAATAAATTCTCTCGCTCAGTACAGACTCTTTTCTCCTCTCAAGCACCGCATTTTCGTTTTAAGTGCAAACATTGACGCTGCTGCAGTGTTTTACGACACAAATCCCGAGTTCTTGCAGTGTACAGAAAGACGGTGCTTAGAATTAGTTTCGTTCTCGGCAATATGATGTTATCGCAGCAAAAGCAACATAAAGTCCTCCGGAATTGCCAGGCGAACGGCAGAAACGGAGGTTTAAACTCGGACAAAACTGCACGTTCGACAGGCAGAGGCAATTATTTCACATCCCCCATATTCGTCACCAAAACGGTCCCTGGGAGATGGATTTTGTTCTCGTAATTGGCGAAGGGAAAAAGGATAAGGTGGAGAGGAGCCCCAGAAACAAAACAAAAAACAAAAAACAAAACGAAAAGGAGAATAAAAAGAACCCATAAATGTAGAGAGACTCTTGATGGCATATAAACCAAATGAAATCGTCAAAACAAACAGCTTGTCAATGGAGGTATCTTTTAACCCATTTTTAGCCGTCCTACTAAAAAACAAAACGAAAAATGATGTAAGTTTGATAGCTTCAACTATCGATGCGGTTTACTTTTAAAAAGGGCAGGGGCCTAGCCAGACAGATTTGTTGCTTGTATTGGCGTACAATGTTTCACTTACTACATTAGTATTAAACATTAAAAGGGAAAAGTGGAGGCAATGAATCACTATAGCGCGGTATGTTTCCCACTTTGACTGATCGAGCAGACAGCATCTCACAAGTAAATAACTGATGCAAAAACAAAGCAAAACAACACACACACACACACACACACACACACACACACACACACACACACACACACACACACACACACACACACACACACACCACACACACACACACACCACACGCAGCACGCACACACGCACGCACACACGCACGCACGCACGCACGCACGCAGCACAGCACGCACACACACGCACCACGCACGCCACACACCACACACACCACGCATGCACGCACGCACGCACGCACGCACACCACGCACGCACGCACGCCGCACGCCCACACGCACACACGCACGCACACACACACGCACGACACACACACCACACGACCACACCACGCACCACACACACGCACGCACGCACGCACGCGCATGCACACGCGCAGCACATGCACGCACGCACGCATGCACACGCACACACGACGCACGCACGCAGCAGCACGCGCACACACACGCACACACACGCACGCACGCACACACACACACACACACCACGCACGCACGCACGCACGCACGCACGCGCACGCACGCCGCACGTACGCACGCACGCACGCACGCATACACACACGCACACACGCGCACACACACACACACACACACACACACACACACACACACACACACACACACACACACACACACACACACACACACACACACACACACACACACACAAATTGAACAACACAACTAAACAAGAATTCAACAATTGATGTGTTCCCGCAAGTGAACCGAGCAAACAGTCGCTGAATATGCATTATTATGCACATAAATACGTGCACACTAATGTAGCATTCACCAACACACTTTCACACCCTACCGACATACAATATTACCAAACGTCGTGGACGGAATGGAGATACATTAATCAAATAATCACATTCTTGCATCTGAAGAGGTGCAGCCGGAAAACTGGAAGGAAAACCATTTTCTTCAAAAAAAATCTCTCATTTTTTGTGGGGGGGGGGGAGGGGGGGAGGGGGGGGGGGGGGGGGGGGGGGTCCTTGTTGTTTTGTCTCTCTTCTTTTTTTCTGCGAAATATTGTTCGTTTTGATTGATGTCCGTGAGATAATTTGGCAGAAAATCTATTCACTGAATGCAAGCAATGTGCGTTTGGAATTTGTTAGTTCCGTTTGGTGGAGTCACAACTAAGTTTGGGTGTATTATTTATTTATTTTATTTTTATTTTATTTTTGGGTGGTCATCTGCACATGTCAGACAATCCTTAATTTGGCCTTTCGGCCACACTTTCTCCCATTTTCTGAACCAAATGGGTGAACGGCAATGACCTCTCTCGGCACGCGTGTGTCCACTACTGACATCCTCCTTCCCTTCTCCCCTGACTCCCAGGTCTAATTCTGCTGACACCTTCTCCCATCTCAAGGGAAGAGGGGTGTGCGTGAGGGGCGGAGGGGGGTGGGGGTGGGAGTGGGAGGGGAGTCGGAGGGGGTTGAAGGGTGTGTGGGGGGGGGAGGGGGGGCCGGCCTGTGAGAGCTGGACCTCAGCGAAACGCTTCTGGGGCGGTCCAGATAAGTGTATTACCTCGGTTCAAGCAAATGCAATCTTCATTACCGAAGACCAGGGAGTTCCAACACTGAAACGAAAGCCTCCCTTCACCCACACCAACCCCCATCGACCCCGCCCACCCCCCCCCCCTCCCTACCCCCCACCCTCCCACAATGACACTCACAACCCAACCACCCAAACTCCCCCCCACCCCACCCCCCCAAAAAAGAAGCTAGTTGCCTTGTGGTAGCGGCAATCACCCAGCTTCGGACACCTAATCAGCCCCTTCTGAGCGACGACCGTTTAATGGTAGCGTTTTAGCCGTTCGCACGGGGCCCTGGTTGCCTGCCTCGCTGTGGCTCCCATCCTCAATTAGCCGGATGAAACTCTTTTTGCCGGCGGAGGTAGAAAAGTCCCTAGTGTTTGGTGGCTTCCGGTGGCTTTGTTGGCATGTCTGTTGTGCTTGTGCGGAGGACGACCTCGTGCTGAGTCGCCATCCTCTTGTTGATATGTAGCGGCCTTTCGGTGAGGGAAGGGGGCGTAGTGTGTGTGGGGGGGGGGGGGAAAAATAGCGAGAGGGGCAAGCAGATATGCAACGTTAGACGAAAGCAGATGACTTAAAAGTAGGACTTTTTTGTTGTGAAGTGGAATGTTACTTATAAATGTGAGTGTGTGTGTGTGTGTGTGTGTGTGTGTGTGTGTGTGTGTGTGTGTGTGTGTGTGTGTGTGTGTGTGTGTGTGTGTGTTTGTCTGTGTGTGTGTGTGTGTGTGTGTGTGTGTGTGTGTGTGTGTGTGTGTGTTGTGTTTGTTTGTTGTTGTAGTCTGTGCTGTGTCTGTCTGTCTGTTGTTGTCTGTGTTTTCTGCCTGATGAGTCTGTTGTGTGTTGGTTTGTGTGTGTGTGTGTTATATATTATATATATATATATAATAATATTATATATATATATATATATATATATATATATATATATATATATATATATATGTGTGTGTGTGTGTGTGTGTGTGTGTGTGTGTGTGTCAGAGGAGGGGGAGGAAAGTTTAGACAGACAAAAGGCAACAACGAAAACAAGACATAGAGTGACTGACTGACTGAACGAATGACTGACTCACTGAATGATTGCATGGATGTTATTGGTTTAAGCAAAGTTTATTTACATTCATGAAAATATGGACAATCAAAATCATTGTAAGAGCATTAAACAAGCTAGGCTTATAGTAAATGCTCACAAACATAATTTACTAAATTCATTTTGCAACAACAGGTATGTACGTTATTACACATGGATAAGGTTTAGGCACGAATGCCTGTCAGGCAGGCTGTCCTTGATACAACACAACCAAATGGTACAACAAAACTGAGTTAGAAATAATAATGATAATAAAAATATTTGTTTTAACGACAAAGGGGGGAGTGGGGAAGAATGAATCAAAGAAAAAGTTATTAACTGGAGCAAGATGGAAGGCTAATTAAACGTTTACAATTAGGAAAAAACAGTTTAACTATCTCGAGGTAAGAGAGACAGAGAGAATGGGGGTTGGGGGGGGGTAAGGTGATATTAAACAAACCAAATTACACAACAAGGGAACATGACAACCTCTTTTTTTCTTTTTCTTTTTAAAGAAGAAAGAAACAAAAAACGTGCTTCCTAGACAGCATAAGTATAGATGGGATTATAGACCCAAACAAATGCATAAAAATAGCACAATAAAGCTGCAAGAGATTCGGCGAGGGAGAAGGAGAGAGAGCAGGTTACCAAAATTGCAAATCCATTTAAAAAGAGAAATAAGGGAGAGAGAGAACAAAAGAGGACAAAAAATACAATTTAAAATAAAAAGCGGAGAGAGAGAGAAGGAGGGACAGAAAGAAAGGAAAGCAGACAGACAGCAGCAAGACAGACAGAGGATAAAGAGAAGCAGACAGACAGACAAAGACAGAGAGACAGAGAGAGGACAGAGAATGTTTCAGTAAAGAGAGAGAGAGAGTTTAAAAGAATCGATCTTTAAAAGTTACGAAAACTCGACCGTGAATGCTGCCATTTT
>JABMCL010001036.1:217500-220000 GCA_018857735.1 Alviniconcha marisindica | reverse complement strand
GTCTGTTAAGTACGTGCTGCTTGGATGTCTGTTCTGTTAAGTACGTGCTGCTTGGATGTCTGTTCTGTTACCACAGTGTTATTTCAGACAAAAATGGGTACGGCTTTAATGCTTGCTACAATGTAAGAGATATTTTGTAAAATAATGATGTTGTAACTTCTATTGTTGAATTGATTGCTCACAGTCCTGTGGGTAATATATGATTTTTAGTAATGTAAGTTTTGTTCTCCTTTCTTCTTTTTTTTTTTTTTTTTTGGGTGTGTGTGTGTGTGTGGTGTGGTGTTGTGTGTGGATGGGGGTATTGTTCTTACTGTGTTGTTTTTTTTTCTCTTTTTTTTTTTTGGGGGCATCTCTGCTGACGAATACGTACAAGTGTTGAACTCAAGAAGAGTAACTGTTCTTCAGTTCGCATCGCTTAATTATGTACCCCCCACCCACCCACACCGTCTCTCTCTTTCTCTCTGTCTACGTCGTTGGAATAAAGATGGATGCGAGAAGGGGAGAGGATCAAGTCAATCGTTCAATTTGTTGCTGTCCCATTGGGGCACTTGAACAGTAGGTCAACACTGTTGAGCCTGTCTCGGTAACTATGCACAGTCAGCGAGCGGTGGGACTCTTCAGTATCATTGATTTCGAAAGCCAGGCATTGGACAATCAAGCTAACGAAGCATCAAGTGAGAATGGGGAATTGTTGGCTGTTTGTCTGAACGATGTGCCTCGCGTAGGCTACTCGCGAGGATTTTTATATATATATATATATATTTTTACTGAATAAGTGAACTGCTCAAAGATGCTATTAATCAAACGACTGTCCTTCACCCTTAAAGTCTCTCTGTCTGTCTTGTGTTTTTTTTGTCGCGGTCTTTGTCTGTCTGTCTGTCTGTCTGTCTGTCTGTCTGTCTGTCTGTTTGTCTCTCTATCTGTCTGTTTCTGTCTCTGTCTCTCTGTCTCTGTCTGTCTCTGTCTCTGTCTCTCTATCTCTGTCTGTCTGTCTGTCTGTCTGTTTCTCTCTCTCTCTCTCTCTCTCTCTCTCTCTCTCTCTCTCTCTCTCTCCTCTCTCTCTCTCTCTCTCTCTCTCTCTCTCTCTCTCTTCTCTCTCGCACATACCACACACACACACACACACACACACACACACACACACACACACACACACACACAACACACACACACACCACACACACCACATTCACACACAAACACACACACACACACACCACACACACACACACACACACACACACACACACACACACACACACACACACACACACACACAGACCACATACACACACAAACGTACATATACACGTACACATATTCGCAACCACGTACGCGCTCACATATATACCCACACGAACGCACACACGCACACAGCACACACGCACACAGCACACACGCACACAGCACACACGCACACAGCACACACGCACACAGCCACACGCACACAGCACACACGCACGCACACGCACACTTAAGCACACTCAACTCACAACACACACGTACGGGCAGATACACTACCACCACCACCACCACCACCAACAACAACAACAACAACGACAACAACAAAACACTCTGAAGATTAAATGAACGAATGAAACGATGGATTAATCAAAAAGAAAGCGAGCTTTTTCGAACCTCAGGAATCACGTTGTTTTAGCGTGATTGCATGCACTGATGAATCTGATTGTCTGCTGTGTGCAGTGACGCCATGCAGCTCGCACCAGGCTATACCGGATACCTCTAGAATACCTGTAGGCACTAAAACAGCATCGGTCGCCCCAAAATAGTCTATCATCCCCGTCTTCCTACATCACCTTTCTTCGATTTTCTGCTGCTTATCGCACCTGCCTTGCTCTTTGAGGCCTGCAGCGAGGAACCGGTGCAGATCAATTACGCACTCTGCTAAGACTGTCCAAATACATGTAAATGTGTGCTGCTTTTTATTTACGTTTGGTCTGAAAGCTTTCTCTTGTCGTCTGGTCGGGACGTTATTAGGTGGGGTATTTCGGTGTGTGTGTGTGTGTGTGTATGTGTGTGTGTGTGTGTGTGTGTGTGTGTGTGTGTGTGTGTGTGTGTGTGTGTGTGTGTGTGTGTGTGTGTGTGTGTGTGTGTGTGTTGTGTGTGTGTGTGTGCGTGCGGCGTGTGCGTGCGTGCGTGTGTGCGTGGCCACTCTTTCCTCCCCCTGTTTGTTTGTGCTCCCTCTTTCTTCTGTCTTCTCTCTCTCTTTCTTCTCTCTGCTCTCGTCTGCTCTCTCTGTCTCTCTCTCTCTCTCTCTCTCTCTCTCTCTCTCTCTCTCTCTCTCTCTCTGGTGTTGTTGCCTTGTCTATTCTCTTTTCTCACACGTGAGAAGGCTAACAAGTGACGAAAGGATGTCAGAGAGCCCCATATATTTTGGGATTGAACAGGTATGCGTGTGCACACAGCTATCGGCCGCTCTTCAGTGTCCGCTGTACCCGCGCTGCCTGCACTGTTCCCTTCCTATGCATGCCTGTGCCTT
>JABMCL010001036.1:200000-207500 GCA_018857735.1 Alviniconcha marisindica | reverse complement strand
GTGACGTGGAGAGGGGGATCTCAGTGACGTGGAGAGGGGGGACCTCAGTGACGAGTGGAGAGGATGGGGACCTCAGTGACGTGGAGAGGGGGAGCCTCAGTGACGTGAAGAGGGGGGATGGCGGACCTCAGTGACGTGGAGAGGGGGAGCCTCAGTGACGTGAAGAGGGGGGATGGCGGGACCTCAGTGACGTGGAGAGGGGGAGCCTCAGTGACGTGAAGAGGGGGGATGGCGGACCTCAGTGACGTGGAGAGGGGGAGCCTCAGTGACGTGAAGAGGGGGGATGGCGGACCTCAGTGACGTGGAGAGGGGGAGCCTCAGTGACGTGAGAGGGGAGGGGACCTCAGTGACGTGGAGGGGGGACCTCAGTGACGTGGAGAGGGGGGACCTCAGTGACGTGGAGAGGGGGGACCTCAGTGACGTGGAGAGGGGGGACCTCAGTGACGTGGAGAGGGGGGATGGGGGACCTCAGTGACGTAGAGAGGGGGGACCTCAGTGACGTGGAGAGGGGGGACCTCAGTGACGTGGAGAGGGGGGACCTCAGTGACTTGGAGGGGGGGGGGGTGACTTGCTGCATGGGCAACAGCTAGTCTTCCATATCACCCTTGCCGAGGCCTGCTTCCTGGAGAGACTGTTCAAGGCACAGATCCATGGCCACTCTGGCCGACGGATGCCAGAGAAGGTCAAATTACAACGAAGCAGCGCGAACGAAAGTATTGCATACACGAAAGACCAAAGATATTTTGGAACAAATTTGAATTTGATGCAGGCAAGGGCAAATAATTATGTGTATCTTACACGGCTAAAGCATTTATGATTGTCGAGCAAAATCATAAATGTAATTTTTCACCGTTTAACTGTTGTTTAAGTGTTGTTTTGTAGCTTGAAAAGAGAATACCCGAAAATTCTCTTGGGATGTTTTGCCATGATAAACAGCGTTCTTTTTAACCTTTTGTGTGATTGGACCTTTTGCCCACGAATTACTGTAAGTCGTGGAGTTGTGATGCTATGTCAGTTAAACTTTTAAAACTTTTTCTTTTCACTCGATCATATATTATTTAGACTATAGTCGAGTATGCTATTTTGGCTGAATTTTGCCAGTGTATATTTAAAAGTCTTAGGATATTTTCGGAGTTGGATTTTCCCATGGGTTTTAAACCAGTAAACTTCATCCGCTTCCATAATAACGAGCCTACCCGCAAGACTTCAATATTTGCGGGACGTACGTAGCCCAGTGAAACTCAGCAAAACCAACAGCCACAAAAACACACAAAGAGGTCAGTTGAAATTGTCGTATCTCAGAGCAATCATTGGAAAACAACGACAATAAATTTAATGAAGTATATTTTATACTCGTATTTATGAAAACCCGTCAGCGGAAACCGCAGTTATTCCGGAGACGACACTGCGCAGTTTACTGGACGTAAAAAGCGAAGAACCAAATGTATAATTATATACTTTGTAAAGGTTTTATAGAAGATTCTTTAACAAGAATGACTGCTAGCGTTCTAAGCTCATTTTTCATCGTTTTTCACCGTTTAATTGTTGTCTAAATGTCGTTTTGTAGCTTGATAAAGGGGATTACCCCGAACATTCGCACGTTGTGTTTTGTCCTAACAAATAGCGTTATTCTGAACCTTTCATGTGTTTAGATAACGTTTTATACTCAGAAGAAAAAAAATCGCATGTTGTGTTTTGTCCTAACAAATAGCGTTATTTTGAACCTTTCATGTGTTTAGATAACGTTTTATACTCAGAAAAAAATCGCATGTTGTGTTTTGTCCTAACAAATAGCGTTATTCTGAACCTTTCATGTGTTTAGATAACGTTTTATACTCAGAAAAAATCGCATGTTTTGCTTTGTCCTCACAATAGCGTTATTTTGAACCTTTTGTGTGTTTGGATCAGGTTTTATAGTCAGAAGTTACTCCCAAAATCGCATATTGTGTTTTGTCCTAACAAATAGCGTTATTTTCAACCTTTTGTGTGTTTGGATCAGATTTTATACTCTGAAAATTCGCATGTTGTGTTTTGTCCTGATAAATAGCGTTATTTTGAACCTTCAACGTGTTTGGATCAGGTTTTATACTCCGAAAATTCCCACGTTGTGTTTTGTCCTAACAAATAGCGTTATTTTGAACCTTCAACGTGTTTGGATCAGGTTTTATACTCCGAAAATTCGCATGTTTTGTTTTGTCTTAACAAATAGCGTTATTTTGAACTTTTTGTGTGTTTTGGATCAGGTTTTATAGAGTCAGAAGTAACTCCGAAAATCGCATATTGTGTTTTGTCCTAACAAATAGCGTTATTTTGAACTTTTTGTGTGTTTGGATCAGGTTTTATAGAGTCAGAAGTTTCTCCGAAAATCGCATATTGTGTTTTGTCTTAACAAATAGCGTTATTTGGAAAGTTTTGTGTGTTTTGGATCAGGTTTTATAGAGTCAGAAGTTACTCCGAAAATCGCATATTGTGTTTTGTCTTAACAAATGGTGTTATTTGGAAACTTTTGTGTGTTCGGATCAGGTTTTATAGAGTCAGAAGTGATGCAGGGCAATTAAAGCACAGCACAACACAACGTCACTTGCAGGTGACTACTCGTGGCAGTCATAAAGCACTGCCCTTCTCAGTTCCACCCCCCCCCCCCCCCCCCCCCCCCCCAACGATGGTAATGGCAATTTAAGTCCCACTCCCACCCACGCACATACCACTCGTCTGGGATCACGGACTGGTCGTCGTTCCTTTGCAGCATCTGTTCTTGTCAGCCGCAGCCTGTGTCTTGGCGTGGGCATGTATGTATATAATTATATAGTCTTCTTGCACAGGGCTCTGCAGTTCTCGGTTGAGAATTAAGGCTGAATTATTGCCGCCCTGTTCTTGTGTTTTTGTGTGTGTTTTTAGGTCCGTTGTTGCTGTTGTCGTCTGTTTGTTTATTACCTCTTCTGCGCTTACCCGGCGAGGAATTATGGTTGGCCGTGTGTGTGTGTGGGAGGGGGGTGGTTGTGGGTGGGTGGGTGGGGGGTTGAGTGTGTGTAGGTGGGTGGGGGGGTTGTGTGTGGGTGGGGGTGTGTGGGGGGGGAAGGGGGGGTTGTGTGTGGGTGGGGTGTGGGTACGGTGTGTGTGTGTGTGTGGTTGGCGGGGGGGGGCGGGGGGGGTTGTGTTTGTATGTGTGTGTGTGGGGGGGGGGGGGGGGCGTTTGTGTGTGTGTGCCAATGTGTGGGGTGTGTGTGTGTGTGTGTGTGTGTGTGTGTGTGTGTGTGTGTGTGTGTGAGAGAGAGAGAGGGGAGGTTTGTGTGTGTGTGTGTGTGTGTGTGTGTGTGTGTTGGGGTTGTGGTGTGTGTGGGGTTTTGTGTGTGTGTGTTGTGTTGTGTGTGTGTGTGTGTATGAGTGTGTGTTGTGTGTGTGTTGTGTGTGTGTGTGTGTGTGTGTGAGCGAATTCCAGTGACACAGTGGCATCGGAATGCTGAAAGTGAATTTCGTACTCTTTTACCAAGTTCTTTTCCGTTCGAGTCTTAATAATACTGATGGTTGCATACGCTTACGTGGTCGTGTTCATAGAGATTTAACGTTTCTTTGCGGGTTTCTTAAATATTTTTTGGTGAGATTTCTTTCTTTTTAAATTTACACACTGGTAATAAATAAAAAGCTGTACTCGTTTACATCGCCCTGAATTACGTACTAGTATACGGTCACACCTATTTTGGTGACCCTGGCCTTTTTCAAGGTCACAGGACTCTTCGATATATATATATATATATATATATATATAGAGAGAGAGAGAGAGAGAGAGAGAGAGAAGAGAGAGAGAGAGAGACAGAGAGAGAGAGAGAGACAGACAGACAGACAGACAGACAGACAGACAGACAGACGGACAGACGGACAGAGAAAGTTATGCTTTCCTATTTTGGACGTGAGTCAGTTGAGGGTTTCTTGTTCTTGTTTCTTCGCTGCTTATGGGTGTCAACCCGTCATAGTTGCGCGATACGTGAATACAAGATCAACCTAATGTGCAAACTCAGTGAGTGGCAATTGAGTGTCATGGACGCATCACTGGCAATTTCAACCATTCGCGAAATCCCTGATTTCGGCTTTCCACGACTCGGCGACAAACACATCATAGTCTGGAGGTTGTATACGTCGACGATCTCATGTAGTGAGCATTCTTTCAACAACAGCAACAACGACAACAACAACGACGACGACAACGCAAGCAGCAGGAACACCAAGAACAACGCAAAGAGTGCTGGCTGAAATTCAAACGAAACACAGATCCACACAAAGAGTGCTGACTGAAATTCAAACGAAACACAGATCCACACAAAGAGTGCTGACTGAAAACTAAAACGAAACACAGATCCACACCGAGAGTGCTGACTGAAATTCAAAACGAAACACAGATCCTTCCCTGTCCACCGACCTCCGGCTCCAAAGTGTACTCTGAGAAATTAGAGTGTCAATAAAACGTAGGCGTGGGAGGCTGAAAGGCAATCTGTAAGCCAAAAAGGAGGGGGGGAAATAGCAAAAAGAAGGAGGAATAAAGAAAGGACGTATATACAGGGGTATTAATTTGTCCCGTGCGTACGTCAGCGGAAAGGGGAAGAATCAGTACCTGCACAGCGACTGCAACATCGCGAAAGAAAAAAGTTTGTTCGATTTCTTTAATGGCACTGACCTTCTCAGACCTTGTTCCGTCCAAAAACAACGGCTTGTGTGTCGCGCGCAGAAGGCATTGTGTGTAGGTGGAAGGCTGGCGGGGGGGCGGGGGGTGGGGGGGGGGGGGTGGGGTAAGAAGAAAAACTCAAAAATAAATGCTCGTTTGATTTTGTTTGTTTGTTTGCTTGTTTGTTTGTTGTTGTTTTTGTTGTTGTTGTTTGGGAGGGGGATTGTGTGTGTGTGTGTGTGTGTGCGTGTGTGTGTGTGTGTGTGTTGTTGTGTGTGTGTGTGTGTGTGTGTGTGTGTGTGTGTGTGTGTGTGTGTGTGTGTGTGTGTGTGTGTGTGTGTGTGGTTTGTATGGTTTGGTTTGGTTTGGTTTGGTTTGTTCGTTTGTTTGTTTGTTGTTTTTGGTTTGTTTGTTGATGTTTTGTTTTTGTTTGGTAGTTTGTTTACAATCCTCTTGCGTTAGTAACAGCTAAGGGGACCCGGAGGTCGAAAACACCGTCAAGTGTCACAGCTGGTTCAACGGCTTCCCTCGCCCTCATTTGATCTTTAAGGACTGAAACAAATCTGCTACAGCTGGACAGAGTGCAGAACGAAGCAGTGCGAGTCATACTGGGAACCACCAAGGATACACCCATTGAGACTAGTATGTCAGTGGTCGACATGCATCCACCTTGGAAATCTCCTGTGGGTGGGTGTACTTCCCTAGACATAGCTCAGTGGTTAGAGCGTCAGACTCGTGATCGAAAGGTCCCGGGTTCGAGTCCCGGCAAGAGCGGCAGGAGAATTTTCTTTTCCAGGGTCAACTTTCTGTGCTGACTCTTATTTCGGTATCCGTTCCACCCCCGTGTTACCGCAGTAGCACGTAAAAGATCCCGGTCATTTGCCAAAAATGCAGGTGGCAGGTTACAGCTAAACACACATACACCCTACCTATGTGGCTTTGAATGAAGTGACACTGTAACCTGGTGCATGGTTGAATGGTGTACACCGAACTTGCGCCGAAACGGCAGCATTTCACGTGGCACCAGCCATGCAACAACCACAAAGCGCTACCAGTACATCACTTAAGCGGATATTAATAATACGCGCTATAAAAGGATACAGTCACTCATTCAGAATCACATGCCAGTGTGCGCAGTGAGTCTGCTTGAGAGCAGAGAATAGCGCTATATAAAAGCTATGCATAATAATAATAATAATAATGTCGGTGCCGGAGTGAATGACCGAGCAAACAGACTGGCGGAAAAAGCAACCACCGCGAAATATTGGCTTGCGTCTCCGAAGACCTGAAGTGTTGAGGAGCATGAGACACCACCTGCGGGCACAAAGTGAAGGACATCACACCATCGATCGCCTGGAGGAGAGAGAGGCGTGGAAAGCGGAAACGCTCGACCGCCTTCCTTGAAAGGACGAGAGAGGGCCATCGTCAGTCAGACGAACATTGGAACCGTTTCAAAGGCAACGTCGGGGAAACTTACGAGAGACGGGGTGGCGCGCATATGGGCTTTTCCGAGTGCATAGATACCATCTTAAACTGAACTCATTAAATTTGTATCTTGTTCCACGGCGACGTGAGCATGGACCTCTCGTGCCCCGACGTCAAAGATGATGATGATGAAGTGATGCTTAATGTCTTCAGATGTCGGCTGACATATTAGGGACAAGCTGAGACCAATGCCGAAGCACGGTTCAATAAATCTTTACGTCCACGGAAGCCAGAAGACTCGTTAGGACGGACACCTCGACTCTCACACAGCTCCTGAACTATGAGACGTCAAAGAGGCGGTGTGGGCGAACTAGAACTTGTCGTTGTTGTTGTTGTGTGCAGTAAGTCCCTCTGTCCAGCTCTATCGAATCTAATGACCTGAAGTGTTGAGGAGCATGAGACACCACCTGCGGGCACAAACCCAAGGACATCACACCGATTAGACAGTTAATATAAATCAAACGGAGCGTTCTGGAAGAAAGTCCAGTTAGACAATTAATATAAATCAAATGGAACGTTCTGGAAAGAAAGTCCAGCTAGACAATTAATATAAATCAAATGGAGCGTTCTGGAAAGAAAGTCCAGTTAGACAATTAATATAAATCAAATGGAGCGTTCTGGAAAGAAAGTCCAGTTAGACAATTAATATAAATCAAATGGAGCGTTCTGGAAAGAAAGTCCAGTTAGACAATTAATATAAATCAAATGGAGCGTTCTGGAAAGAAAGTCCAGTTAGACAATTAATATAAATCAAATGGAGCGTTCTGGAAAGAAAGTCCAGTTAGACAATTAATATAAATCAAATGGAGCGTTCTGGAAGAAAGTCCTTGTCTTCGACCTCTTGAGCGGGTTTTATTGTTGCTGTTGTTGTTGTTATTGTCGTCGTCGTCGTATCGTTCCGTAGCTAAACATTCTGGGAGTCAGCGGGTACATGTTATTGTATATGGGCAATTGCATTCGATGGGGTAAGAGTATCGCGTGTGTGGCTGTTTTATTACTGCTCGTCACATGGGCGTCCACACGCCGTCTTTAGAGGATTTATTTTCTCCATTTGGGCGAATCGGAGGGGGGAGGGGGGTTGGGGGGGAATGCTGTTATGGAAGAAGCTTATCGTGGCTGAAGATATTCCTCGCTGCGTAACGGCATTTTACAACTGTAGCCTTGGTGTTTTTGCTCGTGTCACTCTGTCGCGACACAGCCCAAAGCGAGCTAGCGAGCCGGTTTGGCCTAGCGGTAAAGGCGTTAGGCTGGTACGCAGAAGGACCTAAGCTCAATTCCGCTTCGGTTCTCCTTTCTCTTCAAAGAGGTTGTCGTTTGCGAACATTGTCTTCTGACTTTGTCCCTCACGATGAATGAAA
>JABMCL010001036.1:182500-190000 GCA_018857735.1 Alviniconcha marisindica | reverse complement strand
AGTGCGTACCCAGACATCATGACAAAATGACCTACATCAAAATCTCCTACTCCTGTTCCGGCTTTGATAGCTCAGTCCTCTTCCCAAATAAAATATTATATCTCTATAAGCCCCCTTTTTAAAGGCGCGCGTTGTGCGAGTAGGGAGAGGAGGGGGGGGGTATAAAGGAAAACAAATCAGACGAAAGACCAATTTTAACGGCCTGTGTATGTTTTAGCCACTGAGAGTTATCGTTCTGGGCCACATGGCCGTTGCGAGTTACGTCCCTTGCCAGCCGCCATTATAAGCTTAACGGATATGGCAAGGGAGGAATGGGATTGGCTGCTCCAGCGCCGCCTCTCCGTCCTTTATAACTCCATTAATCCCTCTCACGTTCCAGACTTTCGTGTAAGAGGTGCAAAAAAGGCACGGCGTTGTCTGCATGTCCTGACGACAGCGCGAGGCAAATATATACTCTGTATAACCAAAGCGGGGTTGTCTGCATGTCCTTACGAAAATGCGCGAGGCGTATATATATATATATATATATATAGAGAGAGAGAGAGAGAGAGAGAGAGAGAGAGAGAGAGAGAGAGAGGATCTGTATCTATATACTTTGTATAACCCACGCGAGAGATTGGCATGGAATGAATGAGGGAAAATAGAATGAGGTCACTCCACACGAAAGTTTGAATAGAACGTTTCATTTTTAATTAAACAATCCTGACAACAGCACTAGGCGCATACTCTGTATAACCAACACGGGAGACCGGCATGGAATCAGTGAGCAGGAGAAAAGAAAAAAAAGAAAAAAAGAATGTCACACCACAAAAAAGTTTGATAACGTTCTAACGTTTTATTTTTATTTAGACAATACACGAAACATCCGCAGATTTTCCGTGGACATCCCACGCTCTCTCTCTCTCTCTCTCTCTCTCTCTCTCTCTCTCTCTCTCTCTCTCTCTCTCTCTCTCTCTCTCTCTCTCTCTCTCTCTCTCTCTCTCTCTCTCTCTCTACCCCCACCCCCCTCGATCTAGGAACGAACACTCAAATAACTAATGAGAAGAATAAAATTCGATCTGGATTCTGCTTGTCTCTCGGTTGATAATGAAGTTCTTGAGGAGAACGTGAGCAATAAAAAAAACACGAATAAATAACTGACTCAGTTAATCGGTGCGCTATTACCCTCGCGTGCAAACGAGAGATCAACAGATATTAGAGACTGCGTGGTGGTGGTTTGATATTCAGAACTCAACACTGAACTGCAGATATTATAACTGGAAACACAGAGAGTACCTCCTACCCCCACCCCCCACCCCCCACCCCCCACCCCCACCCCACCACCCCCCACACCCCCACCTGTTCAGTGGGATCGAGGCAATTTTTTATATTTTTAAATCGTTCGCGTGCTAATGTCTTTTGCTCCAGTGTGTGTTGCGCGCGGCATGTGTGTGTGTGTGTGTGTGTGTGTGTGTGTGTGTGTGTGTGTGTGTGTGTGTGTGTGTGTGTGTGTGTGTGTGTGTGTGTGACGTACCTGCGTGGGTGTGTGTGTGTGTGTGCGTCGTGCGTGCGTGGTGCGTGCGTGTGCTGTGCGTGCGTGCGTGCGTGCGTGCGTGTGTGTGTGTGTGTGTGTGTGGACAGTACCTGCGTGGGTCGTGTGTGTGCGTGCGTGCGTGCGTGCGTGCGTGCGTGCGTGCGTGTGTGTGTGTGTGTGTGTGTGTGACCATACCTCCTGTCGTGTGTGTGTGTGTGTGTGTGTGTGTGTGTGTGTGTGTGTGTGTGTGTGTGTGTGTGTGTGTGTGTGTGTGTGTGTGTGTGTGTGTGTGCGTGCGTGTGTGTGCTCTTATTTCTTGGAGTGAGAGATGTTCGCCAGTGTTACGAACACATCCCTGGTTTGGCGTAATTATTAATGATCTTATACTTGGACGAAATGGCCATGCATTATCTTTATTCCCCCCCCCCCCCCCCCCCCCCGCACTTCTACTTCATTTAACATTTAATCCATCTTTGTGATATCTCGTGGTTATGGAAATCAGTTGTGTGCATAATGCATGAGCCTGTTGTTACGATTCTATGCGTGTCGTTTGACGCAGAGGCAAAATCAATTTCTGCAGTATTCTCAAAGAAAGGCGGGTGATGAAACACTGAGTAACAGTATTACTGTAAGAATAATGCTCTCTCTCTCTCTCTCTCTCTCTCTCTGTCTCTCTGTCTGTCTCTGTCTCTGTCCCTCTGTCTATTTCTCTGTCTGTCTCTGTCTCTGTCTCTCTCTGTCTCTCTGTCTCTGTCTCTGTCTCTGTCTCTCTCTCTCTCTCTCTCTCTCTCTTCTCTCTCTCTCTCTCTCTCTCTCTCTCTCTCTCTCTCTCTCTCCGATTCGTCCTTTGTAAACACGGTCATTGTTTTCTAACAGAGGTAATTTAATCTCGTTGACTCGAACTCTTCAAAGACGGAATCATGCATATAAACAATCAAGAGCAATTAAGACCAACGAACGAGGGACAAAAAATAGCAGTTAATCGTCTTTTATATCCACCATCACGAAAGACGGTAAGGCACACAAGCATATTAGGTCTGATCGAGCAATCAGCTGGGAAACGCCGGCAGCGTTTTTATTCGCCAGAGAGAAGATGAGCTTTGGGTGGTACGTACTTCCCACACACCCTGTGGGCTTTGTCTCTGCGTTTCCACGGCGTGATAAGGACGGCGAGCAAGGCGTAACAAGGCCACATCAGCGCCGGTACCAGAGCACGCGCTTCCAGCAGACGCCCCACCCCCCCTCCCTTCCCCTCCCCTCCCTCCCGGTACTAGTACCGCGGTCAGAGCGAACCACAGCAAATCAGAATCCAATCTCGGCCTCAGCCCACACGAAATGGAGCAATCTCGCCGACCAATTATCGGGTGACGGGCAAAGCTGTGGCTTACACTTGTCCACCGTGAACCCCTCTAACTGGCCTCTTAAGTGGAACATCGATAGGCGTTTACTGCCGTTTTACGCTCCATCGGACACACAGGTCCACGGATTAGACGCTGCACTTTCGCCTCCAGCCAAAGCATGAATGTGGCCAAGTCGTTGTCCCCGTATCTCTCCAGTCTCTGCTCGTAGATCTGGCGAATTCCGCCTGCAGCCAAAGCATGAATGTGGCCAAGTCGCGGCCCACGTGTCCTGCGAACTTGTCTCCTGTTGCTCGTAATTCTGCCTGCAGCCAGTGACTGATGGTGGCTAGCTGCCTGTCCAGTCTCCGCTTGTAGAGCTTGAGAACACATCTCCTGTTGCTCTTAATTCTGCCTGCAGCCAGTGACTGGTGGCGGCCTGTCAGTCCAGTCTCTGCTTGTAGTGCTGGCGAACACCCGTCTCCTCTTGATCGTGATTCTGCCTGAAGCCAGTATATTATGGTGGCCAAGTCGTTGCCTTTATATCCCTCCAGTCTGCCTGTAGCGCTGACGAACCTGTCTCGTGTTGTTCTTAATTCTCCCTGCAGCCAATGTGTGGTGGTGGCCTGTCTGTCCAGTCCCTGCTTGTAGTGCTGGCGAACCCGTCTCCTGCTGCTCTTAATTCTGCCTGAAGCCAGTGTGCGGTGGTGGCCAAGTCGTTGCCCTCATATCTCTCCAGTCTCTGCTCTGATAATTATGCACTCCACCCGTGTCACAGGCTGTTTCCCCAGCTTTGCCTTTTGAAACGGTTTAAATGTTGGTCTGATTGACGATGGCCCTTTTTAGTCCTTGCAAACAATAGAGTCGAACGCTCCCTCTTTCTACACCTTGCACCTGGAGGACCAGGCGATCGAGAGCGTGGTGCCCCTGGCTTTGTGCCACGCCGTTTGGCTTCTGCCTTTGGGGGAAAGAAAGATAATGTATGCCTGTCTATGTTTTGGGGCAAGCATGAACAGGCAGAAGGTAAACGTGTATGGCAAAGTTGTTGCCATTTCTTCGGTCTCTGTTAGAAAATGGCGAAGCCGTCTTTGGTTGGTCTTCTGCCTCGGGGAAAAGAAAGATAATCTACGTCTATTTTGGGCAAGCATGAGTAAAAGGCACATGGTAGAGCGGTGCATAATAAAGTGGTTGATGTCATTTTTTCGCTGTCTGTTAGGTAGCAAAAACGTCTTTGTCTGCTGTTCTGCCTCCAACTACTGTATGAAGTTGTTGACGACTCTCACCTTTTCACTCTCTGTTAGAAGGTGGCGATGTCATTTTTATGTCCTCCGGACGGCTGTAAAAGTGTGAAAGTTGCTGCTCCCATTTCTTCATTCTCTGTTAGAACGTTGATTAAGACCTCTTTTTTTTGTTTTGTTAATTGTCTTGTCTCCAGGCAGTGGGCTGTGCGTTGTTTTGAACTCAGTGCTACATCCCTTCAGTCTCTGTTAGTGTGTGGCGACTTCGTCATTGGCTGGGTTTGATACCTGTAGAGTGTGCAAAGGTGTCGAAGTTGTTGTTTTGATTCCTTCGTGCGATCTCTGCTAGAAGGTGGCAACTCCGTCTTTGGTTACTTTTCTAGCTGTCTCCTGGGCAGTGTGTATTCATGGACCGACAATGCAGCAGTGGCTACCGATGACGTTTTCACATTTCTTCCTCGTGATCAAGAACACGGTGTAAATAACTAACGAACGCTCAGTGCAGACGATTCAGTCAGTCCGCCATTCCAAACGGACACACCGGATGTGGCCCATCTGTAAAGACCGCTAGTGCGCGGGGAAAAACAAACAAACTGTTTCTTGCGCATAGTGCGCAGCTGGCAGTCCAGTATATATAGGTCCATGGTATATTGGTGTCAAAGTTGTTGCTCTGATTTCTTCATGCGGTCTCTCCTAAAAGGTGGCAACGCCGTCTTTTCTAGCCGTCTCTGGGCAGTGTCGCAGTTGGCAGTCCAGTAATATATATATAGGTCCATGGTATATTGGTGTCAAAGTTTTTGTTTTGATTTCTTCATGCGGTCTCTACTAGAAGATGGCAACACCGTCTTTGGTTACTTTTCTGTCTCTTTGCAGTGTGTATTAGTGTCGGAGGCGGGGCTGTCATCATCCGTTCGGTCTTCGTTAGTAGTCAGCGAATTCATTATCTGGACTTCTACCTTCAGACGGCTTGTAATTAATACTCAACATGCAACATGTTGTTAGTATGATAATTTTTAAGTTCAGTCTAATATCACACATGGGACAAGACTTTTTTTTAAATTAAAGGAAGAAGAAGAATTAGAAGAACGACGTATAATTAGAAGTGTCGAAGTTGTTTTTTCTATCTTCGTGGAGTTTCTGTTGAGAAAGTGACAAAGATGTCTATGAGGTTACTTTTTTTGTCTCCAGTGAGTGTGTGAGGCTGGCAGTGCCGCTGCTCATTCTTCTTCTTCTTCAGTGTCTGTTGAGAGATAGCGAAAACACTTTTGGATGACCATCTGCCTCCAGACAGTCTGTCAGTAAAGGCGCCCAAGTTGTTGTTCTCCATTCTTCACGCAGCCTCTTTTTAGAAGGTGGCCGCCACATCTTTGGCTGGTCTTCTACATCCAGAAGGTGCCCATTCCCCCCACACCCCACACCCCACCCGCACACCCCACACCCCGCCTCCAGTGCCATGCTGGGTGAGAGTTTTCGTAGACGGTTCAGGCCTTTGTCGTGTTTGTGTGACGTCTTTAAAGCGCTGATTAACTCCTTCGTTTGTTGATTCTCCATTTTATGCCTAGAGTAGATCAGAAGACAGCATTTTGATGATGATGATGATGATGATGATGATGATGATGATGATGATGGTGGTGGTTGTGGTGGTTGTGACTGCAGACAAGTAGAGCTCTCAGTATCTATGTGCAGGTCATGTTCACGGGGCAGTAATGTTATGAAAGAGAGAAAAAAGGAGAAAAGTCCAAAGGAGATCGAAAAAAAATTGCTATTCTTCGCCTATACTGTCCTATTAAAATTTGAAACGAAGTCGACCTCTCGCGTTCTGAAACAAGATAAAAACACACAAAAGGTTAGAAAAAACGCTGGTTTTAATAGGACAACACAAAACATGCGTGAATGTTCGGAGCAAACCCCTGTTTTTTGTTGTTCTTTGTTTTGTTTTGTTAATTTATTTGTTTATTTGTTTGTTTGTTTGTTTTTTGTTTGTTTGTTTGTTTTTCAATCAAGGGGCTGACAAGCAAACGATGATGAATGAAAAATAAAATTGTCCGCCTACCTTTTTCGGTTGTTGGTGCTGATGATTGTGTCTGGAATTCTTCTTCCTATTTTATATAAAGTCTTTTCACATACGTGATATTAGACCGATCTTACAATGATCGTGCTAACAACATGTATCAGCAAGTTGCACCAATAAAAATGTATGTTAAAAATAACAACAACTTACTTGCGGTCAACCATGTATACATTTGTGTCTGTATCCAAATATATATATACATTTGTGTTTGTATTTGTGTTTGCATCTGTGTGTCTGATTTTTAAAGGATTGAGACACGCCAGCTCCAACAACCAAAACAGGATAGGTGGACAACTCCATTTATCATTTATCATCTTTTTCCCTGTCAGTCCGTTGTTTCGAAAAATGGTTTTTGCCCCGAAAATGAGCGCATGTTTTGTGTTGTCCTATTAAAATCGACACACAAGAGAGTGCTTGAAATACGTCACACACGTACGACAACAAAGACATGAATCGCCTGCTGTAACTCTCACCTGGCATGCGTGTAAATATAAAGTACATAAACTCCACCAGAGGCACATCCTCAAAGTGTTAAAATCGACGTTCTTTCTAACTTTCTGTGTGTTTGGATCTTGTCCAGAATTCTGCCTTTCTGATGTAATCTCTGCTTTGTCGGTTCTTTGAACTGAGTTAATTCCTTTCCCCAAGATTCCTTTCAAACGTGTAAAAGTGTTGCATGTGATTTACTTTTGATTTGATGAATGGTGTCTTTGGCCCTAACGGGTCCGTCGCGCTTGCCATGTGTAAGCACCCCAGCTAAAACTTCTGCGGGTCATCCTCGTCAACAACTGCGGTATGCAATTGTACATTGACCAGTGCAGTCCTATTACATTACATAATGTGGAATTCCCGTCGCCAGAAGAAGAGACTGAGGAATTTGTAGCATTGTTTGCTAAGAATAGTAGATTAGAAGGGTTGCCATCAGGAGAAGAAAAAAAGACTGAATTTCTCAACAAAATGAGAAATGTACAATGACCCCTAATTATCAGTACGGATACAGACACAATGTATGGTTGTTTGTTGACTGCAAATAAGGTTGTGTGTGTGTGTGTGTGTGTGTGTGTGTGTGTGTGTGTGTGTGTGTGTGTGTGAGTGTGTGTGTGTGTGTGTGTGTGTGTGTGTGTGTGTGTGTGTGTGTGTGTGTGTGTGTGTGTGTGTGTGTGTGTGATATCACCTTGCTGTGAACAGACATCAGACAGTTAAGCAAATGCGGAAATAATCAAGTAAATATAGCTATCCTAGTCTTTAATTCATTATTAGTAAATAATTTATGTCTTATGTCTGAGTAATCGATGTCTGAATTAAGCTGCTTTGCGAATAGTAGTCGATATTCCGTTTTGA
>JABMCL010001036.1:167500-175000 GCA_018857735.1 Alviniconcha marisindica | reverse complement strand
TGTGTGTGTGTGTGTGTGTGTGTGTGTGTGTGTGTGTGTGTGTGTGTGTGTGTGTGTGTGTGTGTGTGTGTGTGTGTGTGTGTGTGTGTGTGTGTGTGTGTGTGTGGTGTGTTTCAAAAGGTATATAGAATGGACCTAGATTTAAGAGAAGCCGTGAAACAAGCCGTGGAGTCCACCCGTTCTTCGAATGTAATGCGTCGACTACATACTATTGCTTAGGAAGGAAAGTTCATGTGCCCCCACCTCTCACACTCACCTCTCAACCCCTCACGACTACACAAAATTCCATACAATTCCGACACGAAGACGAACGGTTAACAGAACTGCTTATTTTATGTTGTTGGTTTGGATTGTGGTCGGTTGCAGAGGTGTTGGTATCCTTTCCATTCAATCAAGCCAACAGTCTTTTACGTTGAAATTCTTTATTCCTGTCTCAATCTCTCTCTAGCTCTCCTCTCTCTCTCTCTCTCTCTCTCTCTCTCTCTCTCTCTCCTCCTCTCTCTCTTCTCTCTCTTCTCTCTCTCTTCTCTCGTCTTCGTTTTTCTTTCTCTCTTTTCTGTCCCTTCTCTCTCTCTCTCTCTCTCTCTCTCTCTCTCTCTCTCTCTCTCTCTCGTCTTCTCTCTCGTGTCTCTCTCTCTCTCTTTTCTCTCCTCTCCCCTCCCCCTCTCTTTCTCTTTCTCTCTCCTTCTCTCGTCTTCTGTCAGTCTCGTGTCTTCTCTCTCTCTCTCTCGCACACACACGCTTATAGTAGGATATATACCTCACGGTCAGCTGCGAACAGCTCAACTTTCAACCCGTGTTGCGTGAAACCCGTGCAACACAATCACAGTCACTCAGTCCATTGACACATTCACGTTGAACTAACCATTCGCTCATACATTGTTATTACCACAGGCACACGCTGTCATACCACTACACATGTTTGCCTGTTCGTCTCACTTCCGCGACAAAAAGACGAAAGTAATGCGCATGATCACTTCAGCTTTCGTCTTACGTCTCTCACGTAACGCCATTTCAAACTATTTAATAGCCTATCAAACACCAAGGGAAGATTTAGCGCGTAAGATAGAGGCAAAACAGCAAAACCGGATGTCAGGCACATTACAGCGCGTAGGCTGTTTCGGAATCAGACCGTTTGAGGATAAAGCCGATTGATATAAATGAACCTAGGCCTACCTTTTGCTCAAGAAGGTGAAGGTAACTTCTCGCATTGTTGGAGAGCGTCTTAGCGTAACTGTCTCTTTCCGTGACATCAAACGGATCACAGGGGACGTTCCAATCATTGTGCTGTTAAGGTTCTTCTACCAGTATTTGCAGGATCGGCCAGAGCACGCACAGAGGTACACACGCACGCACGCACGCACGCACGCACGCACGCACGCACGCACGCACGCACACACACACACTCACACTGACATGCACCAATGCAGACGCACGAGCACGCACGAAACACACGCACGACACACACACAACACACACGCACGCACGCACACACACACACACACACACACACACACACACACACACCACACACACACACACACACACACACACACACACACACACAACACACACACACAATGCCCACACACCCACATGTACAGCTACATACACACAGCTAAACACACACACACACACACACACACACACACACACACACACACACACACACACACACACACACACAACACACACACACACATACACACACATACCAACACACACACACACACACACACAAACACACACACACACACACACACACACACACACACACACACACACACACACACACACACACACACACACACACACACACACACACACACACACACACACACACACATATGCCTGCGCCCACACACGCACGCATGTACGCCTACACATACACACACGCGCGCGTGCAAACACACAACACACACACACACACACACACACACACACACACACACACACACACAACACACACACACACACACACACAATATCAGGCACACACGCAGCATTCCTACACATACCACACGCGTTTGCGCGTTTGCGCCTATCAATTACCCGAAACAATATAGGCTAAAGTTTGGGGAACAGACTTGAAAGTGATAGCCGTTTCAGAATTTATTGCATTTTTTGATGGATTGCTCCGGAAAATGAGGATAGTTAAATTCGCCAAATGGAATGCAGAGAGCGCGAATGTCAGCGAAAGAAGGAAATGATCCAGATGATATATGGATAAAGTACGGATAAAGTAAATGAGGACGGAGGGATATTCAGGGCCCAAAAATATTTGTTGCTTTGAATCTTAAAACCAATTTTGTTTGGCGAAATTCTTTTTATTGCTGGTCGCCGTTGTCGATTTTTGTGAACTTAAAGAAACACTGGCCGACTTTGAGCGCTATCCTTAGAGACAAAATTTCGACTGGAATTAATTCGAAATCCCCTTGGTTTAACCATCGAAATGTCACTCACAAACCATGATTCAAAACACCTTTAATGGACTTGCATTTTTGGAGATCTAACATGGCGGACAAATACAGAGGAGCAATTTTCGTTGTCTTTGCTCCGTAGGGGGTTTAGATGGTGTGAAATTCACGGAGATGCAAGAGTTGTGAATATCTGGATAAACAGATGTACCTACAAAGGCATGGTACGACCAAATATTGTATTCCAAAGACTCAGTAAGAGACGGAAGCACTCTTCTGTCTGTGCACGCAGCCATCTTGGTAGAACTAAAGTCGGCAAAACGCGTCCGTACGCCGGAGTTATCCGAGCTTGCGCATTTCGACAATCGAAACCAAACTAAGGTATTATTATTGTTTTTTATATTAATTAACTGATGGCTTTTTTATAACGCTGTTCTCTGCTGTCGAGTAGACTAGCTGCGCTCATGTAGCATGTGTAATTCTAAATGAGTGACTATATCCGTTTATAGTATCAGTACCCAGTTTCTGCTACAGTCACTGTGTGTGTGTGTGTGTGTGTGTGTGTGTGTGTGTGTGTGTGTGTGTGTGTGTGTGTGTGTGTGTGGTTGTGTGTGTGTGTGTGTGTGTGTGTGTGTGTGTGTGTGTGTGTGTGTGTGTGTAGTGCGTTTTTTTGTTTGTTTGTTTTTTAATAATATTTTATGTAAATTGTTTTGGTAGGACTATGCTCGACATGTGCATAGAATGTCATATTTAGCTTACTATATATGTATCATGTGAGCGCTCAGAGCGTTGATGAGCGCGTGATAAATGTGCATTATTATTATTATTATTTGTATAAGCTGTTCTCTGCTCTCAAGCAGACTAGCTGCGTTCATGTAGCATGTGATTCTAAATGAGTGACTGTATCCGTTTATAGCGCGTACATTTAATATCTGTCGAAGTGGTGCACTCACAACGCTGTTTGGTTGTTGCATTGTCGCCATTGTGTGTATTCTGGGGAAAAGAAAAGAAAAAAAGCCGAGGACTAGGGTCATATGTGTACGTGATGTACATTCTGCGTGATCAGGTACAAATATTAAATGGAAATAGCAGCATCGTATCGCCAGCTTTTCTCGATCTGGGCCGCATGTTTGGAATGAACTGCCTTACTTTGTCAGACACTGTTTATCGCTGTCTTAAGAATAAGAATAATGGAAATTTGTAAAGCGCCTACCCTGCGGCTCAAAGCGCTTTTTTTCAAAAGCGATCTCGAACCCTGGAACAAAACAAAAACAAAAACAAAAATCTCACATTTTTGTCTCGCACTTTTTCTTTCTTCTGTGATCAGTTGAATTCACTCCCCCCCCCCCCCCCCCTCCACCTCCTCCTCCCCTCCGGTACTGTGTGTGTGTGTTGTGTGTGTGTGTCCGTTCGTGCGTGCGTGCGTGCGTGCGTGCGTGCGTGCGTGCGTGCGTGTGTGCGTGCGTGCGTGCGTGCGTGCGTGCGTGCGTGCGTGTGGTGGTGTGTGTGTGTGTGTGTGTGTGTGTGTGTGTGTGTGTGTGTAGTGTGTGTGTGCGCGCGTAGGTGTGTATGCGCTCGTATGTGTGTGTCTGTGTGCGTGTGTGCGTGCGTGCGTGCATGTGTGTGAGTGTTTTGAGTGATAGACGTGCATAGATATAGATATATATGCACCCTATATGGACGCTGGTTTTCATTGTAAGACGCTTAATACCGTAAGGCAGGTGCTGTGTAGGTACGCCATTGTTACTATCATGCTATTTAAAAAAGAAAAGAAAAAAGAAGGAAAAAAAGCATTTTTTTATTGATTCATTGGTTTCTTTCTTTCTTTCTTTCTTTTTTCTTTCTTTTTCTTTTTTCTTTTCTTTTTTCTTTCTTTCTTTTTTTTCTTTTTTCTTTTCTTTCTTTTGTAGGAGTAGTAATTATTTATTCATCCATTCATCGTTCAGTCATTACTGTTATTATTTTAGAGCAGCAGCAGCAGCAGCAGCAGCAGTAGTAGTAGTAGTAGTAGTAGTTAGTAGTAGTAGTAGTAGTAGTAGTAGTAGTAGTAGTAGTAGTAGTAGTAGTGGTAGGTAGTAGTAGTAGGAGTAATAAACGTATTGTGTATTTATTTCTTATTATTTTATAACTATTTAAGTAACTGTTCTTATTATTTATTCATGTATTTAATACTGTCGTTACTATCCAGCAGGGAGTATGCATTTTGATGATGATGATGATGATGATGATGATGATGATGATGATGATGATGATGATGATGATGATGATGATGGTTCCAGCAAGGAGTATGCATTTTTATGATGAAGATGATGATGATGGTGGTGGTGGTGGTGGTGGTGGTGGTGGTGGTGGTGGTGGTGGTGGTGGTGGTGGTGGTGGTGATGATGATGACGACGACGACGATGATGATGATGATGATGATGATTGATGATGATTCCAGCAAGGAGTATACATTTATTATCATTATCATCATGATGCTGATTGCAGCAAGGAGTGGGCTCAGACGGAATCCAGTGTGCTGGGTGTGCACCCCGTGTAAAGACGACCACATTGTCGTCGACGAGGCCCACTGCAAAGCTTGTGACCTGGGATGGTGGCCCAACGACAACAAGACAGGTATGCTGATGATGTTCAAGCGTTGCTTTACGTCCACAGAAACCGTAGCTTTATTAGGGACCGGAGCCCAGGACGTCCACCTCGACTTTCACACAGCTCCTGAGCTATGACAACTCAAACTGGTTGAAGTGTTGCTTTACGTCCACAGAAACCGTAGGCTTATTAGGGACGGGAGCCCAGGACGTCCACCTCGACTTTCACACAGCTCCTGAGCTCTGAGTTGATGCTGATAAGTCAACACGGTGCTTAACGTCCGTAGAAATCATGAGGCTTATTAGGGACGGGGAGAAGTGGGGGAAGGGGTTATGGAGGTGGGGGAAGGGGGGGGGGAGAGGGAGATTATATACCTATCGCTACGCTGTCATCGCCAGAATGACTTCTACATTAAGGAGGGCAGCGATGAGAGCCATTTTAATGTTTCAGTAGGAAGTGATGGACAAAGTCACAGGACAGTGTCCACAGACCACAACTTTTGAAGAGAAAGGAGAGCCGAAGCAGATTCGAACCGAGGTCCCTCTGCTTACCAGCCTAACGCTTAGCGCTAGGCCAAACCGGCTCTCGTTGACGCTGATGTTGTTCATCGCTTTTATATAGCGCTGCACACACCGAGCATCCCTTTCCGGCACCTTCCTCCAAGAGAGGATGTCGTAAACCAGTGCTTGGAGTTTGATAGCGCTGTTCTCCGCTCTCGAGCAGACTCACTGAGCTCGCATGTGATTCTACGTGAGCGAATAGCTTGTTATAGCCTGTTTTTGGATATCCACCGAAATGGTGTACTTACAGCACCGGCATGGTTTGTGCCGCATGAAACTGCTGCCGTCTCGGTGCGTTCTGTGTGCACCACGCAACCACGCACCGTGTCACTTCATGCAAATTAAGCCACACACGTAAGGTGCGTGCGTGTTTATCTGTAACCTGCCTCCTGCACTTTTCAGTTCAGTTCAGTTCAGTTCAGTTCAAGATGGTATCTATGCCCTCAGGAAATGCCCGTGATTATGCGCTCCACCGCCCCTTCTCTCAGAACTCTCTTCCTTCTTCACATCTTAGTCATCAAGAGTGATATATTTCACAGTGCAGGCTGAATACTGCCCCTAGAGACTCGAGAGGATGGTGTCAGTGTTATTTTCTCTCTCTCTCTCTCTCTCTCTCTCTCTCTCTCTCTCTCTCTCTCTCTCTCTCTCTCTCTCTCTCTCTCTCTCTCTCTCTGATATATACATAGATAGATAGATAGATACAGATATAGATAGATATAGATAGATATTATGAAGTTGCTAATTGCTGCGCTGAAATTGGGAAATAATTTGTAAAACTGGAGGGGTGTGTGGGAATTCAAGTTCAATTTGTTTTGAAACGTTTCTGTACATAGACTTTGGTAATCACTTCTTTTTCCAGGGGCCCTCTACATAATGAATGTGCAGTCTTTGAAGGGCTTCTCGAGTGATTCATTTCTCTCCTCCTCCTCCTCCTCCTTCTGCTTCTTCTCTTGCTCTTCCTCATCCTTTTTCTCCTCTTCTTCTTCTTTTCTTCCACCTCTTCTTCTTTCCTCTTCTTTTCTTTCTCCTCTTTCTTCTTCTCAAAGAAAGAAAGAAACAAAGAAGCAGTTAGAAGAAGAAGGAAAAAAAGCAGCAGCAAGAAGAAGAAAGGGAAGAGGAGGAGGAGGAAGAGGAAGAAGCAAAAGAAGAAGAAAAGAAAGAAGAAGGAGGAGGAAGAAGAAGAAGAAGAACGTATTCTTGCCTGTGCTGCATAGCCCGTTGCAATTTACGTAAATGTTCAGGGGTAAAAAGAAAGTCTGTTTTGGGTTTTGTGTGATCGAGTTGAGGTCGTGGGAGTGAAAACTGGTCTAACGGCTACATGTCTGTTGTAAGGCAGTCGACGTACGCAGATAATGAGGATGATGTTGGGGATGATGACTGATTATGATGGTCGCTCACAGTGCTGATACTGGTCTGTTGGTTCATTAATAAGTCGATTTTAACGCCTTTTCGACCGCACAGGATGATACGTCATCCGGTGGCGTCGTCAACATCATCACCACCATCGTTAAAATCTTTATCATCACCTTCATCGTTATTATCATCATCATCACGATTTATCACTGGTAGTAGTAGCAATATCATAATCAGTGTAGTTTTGTTCGTGTTTTTTTTAATGTTGTTGTGGTTTTTGTGCTGTGATGTACGATATAGTATAGTAGTGGGAGTTTGGGGATGTAGTTTGTGGTGTGTTGGTAGTGTTTGTGTGGTTGTTTTTGTGTATGTGAGGGTGGTGTGTGTGTGTGTGTGTGTGTGTGTGTGTGTGTGTGTGTGTGTGTGTGTGTGTGTGTGTGTGTGTGTGTGTGTGTGTGTGTGTGTGTGTGTGTGTGTGTTGCTAATAATGAGAAAGACGATGAATGAAGTGCTGTGGAGTAGGATTTCACTGGATTCTTCGTTTTGTTTCCTGTTGGCTGAGCGTAAAAGGCCAAGTTACT
>JABMCL010001036.1:160000-162500 GCA_018857735.1 Alviniconcha marisindica | reverse complement strand
TTTTTTTCTTTCTTCTTTTAAGTTTGCTTTTTCCTCTCTCTCTCTCTCTCTCTCTCTCTCTCTCTCTCTCTCTCTCTCTCTCTCTCTCTCTCTCTCTCTCTCTCTCTCTCTCTCTCTCTCTCTCTCTCTCTCTCTCTCTCCTTCTTTTCATTCTTTCGTTATTTCTAATGAGTTCTGGCTTTTTGTTTTTGTTTTTATTGTTGCTATTTTCTTTTCTTTTCTTTTTCTTTGAAACATCAACCACACTCTTATGCATGGGAATAGAAGCAATCAGCGGAAGAAAAGAAAAGTAAACGGAACAACCCAGTTTTTATTATTTTTATTTCTCTGTAAAATTAATCCATCCCGGACAGTATTTTCTTGTCTTTTCACGTCTTGTGCGTCAGCAGATTGTGTGTGCGTGCGTGCGTGTGTATGCGCGCGTGTGTTTGTGTGTGTTTGTGTGTGTGTGTTTGTGTGTTGTGTGTGTGTGTGGTGGTGTGTGTGTGGTGTGTGTGTTTGTGTGTGTGTGTGTGTGTGTGTGTGTGTGTGTGTGTGTGTGTGTGTGTGTGTGTGTGTGTGTGTGTGTGTGTGTGTAGGTGGTGGTGGTGTGTGGAGGTGGGTGGGTGGTGGAGATGGAGAGGAGGAGGGAGAGAGGAGAGGGAGAGAGAGAGAGGAAGAGAGAGGGATGGAGTGTGTTGTACGTGTGTGCCTCGTTTTCGTAAAAGCCTAATTGTTTATATGGTAGGAAAGGAGAGTCAGCATTACTGTTCCGCTCTTGCGTTCCAATGCACTGAAATTAAAAAGGGGTGAGTCGGAACACGCCGCACGCACAACGCACAGCACGCACGCACGCACGCACGCACGACACACATACTCTCCTCTCTCTCTCTCTCTCTCTCTCTCTCTCTCCTCTCTCTCTCCTCTCTCCTCTCTCTCTCTCTCTCATCTCTCATCCTCTCTCTCTCACACACACACACACTACTCCTCTTCTCCCACCACCACACACACACACACACACACACACACACACACACACACACACACACACACACACACACACACACACACAACACACACACACACACACACACACACACACCACACACACACACACACACACACACACACACACACACACACACACACACACACCACACACACACACACACACACACACACACACACACACATGTATACACTGACACGCACGAACACTCAGAGAGAAATTACACTCAGTGAACCTGAGTTTAACAGCATAGTTTCACATCGTAATATTTCTCAAACATATACACAGACACCTATTAAAACGTCCCCTCATACAATTCTTTCTTGGCGTAGGCCACGTACCGTAAACAACAAGAGTCGTGGGATAAGGTGGATGTGTGAAGCGTTGAGGCGACGGGGGATGATGTGTGGGTGGGGTGGGGAGGGTGGAGTGAGTGTGTGTGGTGGTAGGGGGGGAGGTTGGGGGGAGGGGGGGAGGGGGGGTGTTGGGGAATGGAGGAGGAAACTTTCCTTCAATAATTACCACGGTTACGGGCCTGCATTGCCCACATCATTTTCCGAGGCTTAAGCGAGATTCCGCCGAGGGCCCAAAGTCTCTGAGAACTTTGCTCTCAGCTTAGCTTCCCCACCTCCTGACGGAGGATTATGTTCATACATCAGTAGCTTTGGGACGAGATGATATCAAAATGATCTACACCGATGGTGCGACCTTTTAATCTCAACCCGCCGATTGGTTTGATATGTTTATTACTGCGCGGTATTAGTTGCCCGGGGGGGGGGGGGGGGGGGGGGGGGGGGGCGGGGGGAATAGGCCAATTTTCTCTGTGTCTCCTCGATCCAGGCTTTGGTTCTGTGTGCGGTGAAGAACCTTACTTATGATTTGCACGTGCAGGCACTCCTTTGTTTTGTTGTGTTTTTGTTTGTTGCTGTTTTGTTGTGTTGCTCTTGTTCTTGTTCTTGTTGTTCTATCGTGCGACTGATGTGCAAGAACAAAGAGGGGCAGCATGTGTGTGTGTGTCAGCGAGCGCGTACGCGTGTATGTTTGTGTCGTGTGTGTTTGTGTGTGTATGTGTGTGTGTGTGTGAGAGAGAGAGAGAGAGAGAGAGAGAGAGAGAGAGAGAGAGAGAGAGAGAGCTCAGGTTGGGCTCCGAATCCTTTTGCATGGTTCCAGCTGCTAGAGGAAAGAGAGATTTGTTGTTGTTGTTGTTGTTGTTGTTGTTGTTGTTGTTGTTGTTGTTTTTTGGGGGGAATGGTATAATAATTGTTTGTTGTTGTTGTGTTTTGTTTGGAGGGAGATGCTGTGTGTTTCTGGTTTTACGTTTGCTCGTTTTTGTTTTTGTTTTGTTTTGTGGTTGTAGTTTGTTTGTTTTATTGTTGTTGTTGTTTGGTTGGTTGGTTGGTTGGTTGGTTGGTTCGGGGGTGGGGGGGGGGGTGTTTGTTGTTTTTGTGTGTGCTTGTGTTGCGTTTACTAAAGGTATAGGAAAGGAAGTGTGTAACAATAAGTGACTAAGAG
>JABMCL010001036.1:140000-145000 GCA_018857735.1 Alviniconcha marisindica | reverse complement strand
CGGGTCCCTCCCTTCGCCCCACCTGCTGAACGTGCAGGAGGCCGCCTCCCGGATGCAGGCCTCCTCCAGCTCTCAGAGTCTGAGCAGCCTGACGTCAGAAGGCAGCAGGCGGAGTGGCGGCAGCGGGAGGGGGAGAGGGCCGGGGGGCAGGGGGAGCGACAGGTCGGAGGAGGGGGAGGGGGAGGAGGAGGAAGCGCCGTCCCCACAGAGGGGACCGGCGAAGGACAACGGGGTGGTGGAGTTCCAGCAGTACCTTCACGACCACGGCTTGAACCTGGACATGTCGTCCGTGCAGACTAGCGACCTGTAGAGAGTTGTTTCTGTGTCTCTCTCTGTCTCTGTCTCTGTGTGTTTGTGTCTGTCTCTGTCTCTGTCTCTTTCTCTGTCTTTCTCTGTCTCTCTGTCTCTGCTTCTCTCTCTCTGCCTCTCTCCCTCTCTCTCTCCCTCTCTCTCTGTGTCTGTCTCTGTCTCTCTCTCTCCCTCTCTCTCTCTCTCTGCTCTCTTCTTCTCCTTCTCTCTCTCTCTCTCTCTCTCTCTCTCTCTCTCTCTCCTCTCTCTCTCTCTCTTCTGTCTGTCTGTCTGTCTGTCTGTCTCTGTCTGTCTGTCTGTCTCTCTCTCTCTCTCTCTCTCTCTCTCTCTCTCTCTCTCTCTCTCTCTCTCTCTCTCTCTCTCTCTCTCTCTCTCTCTCTCTCTTTTTTGCGCGCGCGCACACACACACGTGTGACTGTGATCTTTTGAAAGTACGTGTCACCAATGCACAGAAATTATCGCGGGAACGTGATATACCACACAGTGGTGTATTTGTGTTCAACGTGCCGTCTGTGTGGACTGTTGTAGTTGCAAATATTACCGGGGAAAGTGGATGGAGGGTGGCAAAAAAAGTGTTTTTGCATCGTTTTTTGGCTGACCAGAAGATCGCGAGTACGTGGAAAAAAATGCGTTTTGGGGCATCAGATAGCACGAGCAACAAGTTATTGCTTGTTGCCAAACACATTCTGACTACGGGCCTCCAAAAATGCCTTTAACGTTGGCAGTGTAAAATTCGCAAAAGTCAAGGGAGTTAACAACCCCGCCTGAAGCTGGTTTGCACGACCAGAAGATCGCGAGTTCATGGAAAAAATGCGTTTTGGGGCATCCTATAGCACGAGCAACAAGTTATTGCTTGTTGCCAGACACGTTCTGAGTACGGGCCTCCAAAAATGCCTTTAAAGTTGGCAGTGTAAAATTCGCAAATTCACTGTCACCGCCTTCCACTGTGAAGAAAGTATGCACCGGAAGTAAAAGCAGCCAAGGGACTTAAGCGATGCCGGGCAAAAGTCGAGGGAGTTAACAACCCCGCCTGAACCGCCCTATAGCTCAGTGCGCTGATTTCAACCTGTCCGTTCCAAATACAGCATGCTCTATTCCAAACGGAAGAACTGCGTCCGCCAGCCAATGAGCGCCCGCCGTGAGGACTGAAGGGGAAGGGAAATCTAGAGGTCACAAGGGATGGAAACTCTCGAGCAGCGAGATTGAATACGTCGACCTTCTTCTTGGTTTTAAATGATATCGTCAGCTTAGGCTGTGCCGTGTGGCAGACAGTGTTACGCTTGAGACCGACTGGTCCGACCGCATGGTGTTCGGCGGACGGTCATCCGTAAAGCTGAGCTGTATTGTCATATCTATCGTGTGAGCCGGTTTGGTTTAGCGGTAAGGTGTTAGGTTGGTAAGCGGAAGGACCTCGGTTTTGATCCGCTTCGGCTCTCCTTTCTCTTCAAAAAGGTTGTGGTTTGTGGACACTGTCTGTGACTTTGTCCATCACTTCCTACTGAAACATTAAAATGGCTCTCGTCGCTGCCCATCTTAATGCAGGAATCATTCTGGTGGTGACAGTGTAGCCATAGGTATATACCTCCTCTCCCCACCTCCACCCCCCCACCCCCCCCCCCCACCCTCCCCCCCCCCCCTTCCCGTCCCTGTGGACGTTAAGCACCATGTTTACTTACTTATCTATCGTGTATCAGCGCCTTTGCCGTTAGGCCAAACCGGCTCGCGTTCGTCACCAGTCGACAGTCGGACGCAGTGATTTTTGCAGGTGCATTCTCTCTTGTTAGCTCTTCTCCCGATCGATTGACTGTATGACGGAATGTTACGGCCGGATGTATAATTACAATGCTCTCGTGACCTGTCGGACGTGATGCTTTATTATATATTATATCCGGCCAAAACATTCCACCGCACAGTCGCTCGATAGCGAGAAACCGTGGATATGTACAGGCCGTGGATATTTACAGTACCGAGATATTTACAGGCCGTGGATATTTACAGTGCCGTAGATGTTTACAGGTCGTGGATATTTACAGTCCTGTAGATATTTACCGGCCGTGGATATTTACAGTGCCGTAGATATTTACAGTGCCATCGGTATTTACAGGCCGTGGATATTTACAGTGCCGTAGATATTTACAGGTCATGGATATTTACAGTGTCGTAGATATTTACAGTGCCATCGGCATTTACAGGCCGTGGATATTTACAGTGTCGTAGATATTTACAGGCCGTGGATATTTACAGTGCCGTAGATATTTACCGGCCGTGGATACTTACAGTGCCGTGGATATTTACAGTGCCGTAGATATTTACAGGCCGTGGATATTTACAATGCAGTAAATATTTACAGGCCGTAGATTTTTACAGGGCGTGGATATTTACAGGCTACCTGTTGACAACAAACAAGATGAATTTGTTATCTGGAGATTCATGGTAGTTTGGAGGAAAATAAGATTACGATCCATTGCACTGATGCATTGTTAATCAGAAAAATTTGAATCGTTGTTGTATTATTATGAATGCTAATATCTTTTGTTTGTGTGTGTGTTCTTTTTAATAGTTGATATTGTGTTTGTCAGTGGGGTTTGTTTGTTTGTTTTCGTTTTTCTTTTGTTTGTTTTGTTTTGTTGCTTTGTTTTGGTTCTTGATTTGTTTAAATGCTTGTTTGTTTGTTTGTTTGTTTGTTTTTTGTGAAAGGGGTGGCTCGACACACTGGACCAGTCACGTCTGGTGTTTGGTTTGAAATCTTTTTTATGTGTGTATACAAAAAGGTCTAATTATTTTTAACGATTGTGGCAAGCGTTATTTTTATTATCACTCCCAACGAAGTTGCAAGTCTTTCGAGCCATGAAACTTTATATATACGTGTCCAGAGAAGACGATATCCAGATCATGCTTGCCGTTATTTTACTGTCGGTACGAAAATTGCTTTGCTTTCAATAAATGAAAATGCAACACTGACGATTATGATGGCAGATCTACCCAAGGACGACCACTGCTGCAGACGTAACTCTATCTGAGAGTATCCTTTCGAGGTGGATTTTAGCCCATCTACTCGCAGTCTACGTGATAGCGCGATTTCTTTTCTGCGTCCACAGTACCCCAATGAGGATGAAGAAGAATGGACACACACATACACACACACACACACACACACACACACACACACACACACACACACACACACACACACACACACACACCACCACACACACACACACACACACACACACACTCACACACACACACGTTCTGACCAACTTTCGGTCTGCTCACCACGTCGTTCTGCGTTGATTGTGGAATGGACTGTAATTTGATGGAGTCCAGAGTCCAGATGAACGTAATAATTATGGCCTCATTGGATAATTACAGCTGATATATCTTTCGTCGTGATTGAATGGTTTATTTTGAAGGTTTTGTTCTCAATCCACCGGTCTTTTGCTACTGATGCTATGTTTTCACTCGTGGACCAAACTCGCCATGCCACTCCCACTCCCACTCCACCAGCCTTTCAACTCGTGAACCAGACTCGCCATGCCCCTCCCACTCCCACTCCCACTCCACCAGCCTTTCAACTCGTGAACCAGACTCGCCATGCCCCTCCCACTACCACTCCCACTCCACCAGCCTTTCAACTCGTGGACCAGACTCGCCATACCCCTCCGATTCCCACTCCACCAGCCTTTCAACTCGTGGACCAGACTCGCCATACCCCTCCCACTCCACCTCCCACTCCATCCCCAGCCTTTCAACTCGTGGACCAGACTCGCCATACCCCTCCGATTCCCACTCCACCAGCCTTTCAACTCGTGGACCAGACTCGCCATGCCCCTCCCACTCCCACTCCACCAGCCTTTCAACTCGTGAACCAGACTCGCCATGCCCCTCCCACTCCCACTCCACCAGCCTTTCAACTCGTGGACCAGACTCGCCATACCCCTCCGATTCCCACTCCACCAGCCTTCAACTCGTGGACCAGACTCGCCATACCCCTCCCACTACACTCCACTCCACCAGCCTTTCAACTCGTGGACCAGACTCGCCATACCACTCCCACTCCACCAGCCTTTCAACTCGTGGACCAGACTCGCCATGCCCTCCCACTCCCACTCCCACTCCCACTCCCACTCCACCAGCCTTTCAACTCGTGGACCAGACTCGCCATACCCCTCCCACTCCCACTCCACCAGCCTTTCAACTCGTGGACCAGACTCGCCATACCCCTCCCACTCCCACTCCACCAGCCTTTCAACTCGTGAACCAGACTCGCCATACCCCTCCCACTCCCACTCCACCAGCCTTTCAACTCGTGGACCAGACTCGCCATACAATACAATACAATACAACTGTATTGCCAAGTGTCAGTACAACTGCACGAGGAATATTTGTGGTGCCAAGTACTCTCGTCACACATTCACTCCAATCATAAAGATCATTAAATTACATTACACGCAAATAAACATCCAGGAATGTTAATTTATAAGTCAGTCTCAATCCACCGATGTACTAGCTATTTTACTGACAATGCAACTCCCACTCCCATACCACCAGCCTCAACCCCACTCCCATGCCCCCCACCCACCCCACTCCACCAGCCTCAACTCGTGGACCAAACTCGCCATCCCCTCCCCCCCCTCCCCCCCCCCCCCACTCCCCCCCCCCCCCCCCCGACCCACACCTTCACCTCACCA
>JABMCL010001036.1:110000-125000 GCA_018857735.1 Alviniconcha marisindica | reverse complement strand
CACGGACACACAATATGCACACACACAAAAAAAAACATAGAATTACTCAGTCGTCTAACTGCTGCAAAACCCGGGGGACCAGGTGTTGTTGAAGAAGCGTGGATGAGCGTTCCTCAACGGCGGAGCGTTTGAGGACGGCACCAGGCCTCGTCTGTACATCTGCAGTTTGCGCGACAGCCTGCGCACCAGCCATTGCTTCTGGCTGGCCAGGTTCCGGGACTCGATGGGATCTCGCTCCAAGTCGAAGAGTTGCAGGGTTGGTTGCCTGCCTCTAGGGACAGTGCGGGCCTCGGCTTCGGTAGGGGGGTAGGACCATCCGTTGGGCTTACCGGCCTTGCCTTCAATCAGCTTCCATCTGTAACAACAACGTAACGATATGTAACAACAATGTAACGATCTGTAGCAACATTCAAAAATGTAACAGTCTGTAAGAACACTGTAACACTCTGTATCAACAATGTAACAATCTGTAACAACAATGTAACAACACTGTAACAATCTGTAACAACAATGTAACAATCTGTAACAACAACGTAACAATCTGTAACAGCAATGTAACAATCTGTAACAATGCAACAATCTGTAACAACAATGTAACGATATGTAACAACACTGTAACGATCTGTAACAACACTCAACACTGTAACAGTCTGTAACAACACTGTAAAAATCTGTAACAACAATGTAACAATCTATAGCAACAACATAACAATCTGTAACAGCAACGTAACGATCTGTAACAATGCAGCAACCTGTAACAACAATGAGGACTGCTTAAACAAACGCCGAAATGACTCAATGAATGGATGAGTGAATCATTATCATAGTCTGAGACCTGAAAGGAATACTGCAAGGATTTTGTTTCTCCATCTTCAGTTTACAGCCAGGAATAGGTTTTTGATCAAATCATTTTATCCTGTTTTATTCCATTTCATTTCATTTATTTAAATTTATTTATCTTATTGATTCTCCCATTACATCCCCTTACGTCCTCAATGTGAACTTCTACTTCTCTATAAAGAAGTTGGTCGCCTACAGAGAAGAAGCAGAAGAAGAGGATCATAAGTATAATTGATCAAGCATATTATTTTCATTTATCATAGTTTAATTAGCTGTCGTTTTAAATGTCGCTTTGAAAAAGGGTCTTACCCCGAAATTGTGCCCCCAGTTTAGTATTGTCCCGCTAAAAGTAACGTTTTTGTCGTTGTTGTTTTAAGTACTTCTTTGTCCCTTGCGGGAAAATCGGGTCGGCTTACCATAGTAAAAATAAAAAGGCACAACAGTGGCAAGAGCAGCGCTACCCATTTTTTCCAGTGTGTGCAGGATTTTCGTGTGTCCAGACAGTGGTATGGCTGCCACTGTCTGGGATTTTAACGTGCTCACAGATGTTGATGCATGTAATTGCACACAGGGGGCTGCACGGACTCCGTAAGAGAGTCTGCACTGGAAGTTGGCTCTAGGAGAAAAATCTCTCGCGCACCAGGGACTGGAACCCGAGTCAGGATTGCGCCTGGCTTGGCTTTTCAGTCGGATAAGCATTTCAGAGACAGACAGACAGACAGAGACAGAGACAGACAGAGACAGAGACAGACACACACACAGAGAAAGAAAGACACACAAAACTCACCAATAATAATAATTAAAGTATTTGTAAAGCGTAAAATCTTGTTCATAGAGACTGTTGGAAGTGCATACACACACACACACACACACACACACACACACACACACACACACACACACACACACACACACACACACTCACACACACACACACACACACCACGAGCATTATGACTACACGAAGCTTAATTTACACAGCTTAAAAAACACCTCTAGCGAAATCAACAACAGGTTATTTTACCTGCCAAGCCGGATAGCAGCGTTCTCCTTCACGTCGTCGATGTTGTAGACGAACTCCTTTCTGGGACTGTGTCGCCTGGCTTGCCGGATGTGATTCCACAGGTTGACGCCGTCAAGGTCCGCGGGAAGGGCGTGGGGGTCCCTGCTTCCGGCCGCTGCCATCAGAGTGGGCAGCCAGTCCACCACGTGCATCAGGCCTCTGAAGGTGGCGCCGGGTCCTGCTGCAGGGAGCAGGCTCCTGCTGGTGCTGTGGACGAAGGATACGGCTCGGTTCCCCCCTTGGATGTGGACACAAGGAAATTATATATCACTAGAAGAAGAAGAAGAAGAAGAAGAAGAAGAAGAAGAAGAAGAAAAGAAGAAGAAGAAGAAGAAGAAGAAGAAGAAGAAGAAGAGGAAGTAGAAGAAGAAGAAGAAGAAGAAGAAGAAGAAGAAGAAGAAGAAGAAGAGAAGAAGAAAAGAAGAAGAAAAGAAGAAGAAGAAGAAGAAGAGAAGAAGAAGAAGAAAGAAGAAGAAGAAGAAGAAGAAGAAGAAGAAGAAGAAGACGAAGAAGTAGAAGAAGAAGAAGAAGAAAGAAAAGAAGAAGAAGAAAAAAAGAAGAAGAAGAAGAAGAAGAAGAAGAAGAAGAAGAAGAAGAAGAAGAAGAAGAAGAAGAAGAAGAAGAAGAAGAGGAGATGATGATGATGAAGATGATGATGATGATGATGATGATAACTGTTGTTTTGTGGCCTTCAAAAAAGTGTGTCCGTGTTAAAATAAATAAGCGTTCGTTTCAACATTTTTGTGTTTGGATGATGATAATGATGATGATGATGATAACTTGTTTTGTGGCCTTGAAAAAGTGTGTCCGTGTTAAAATAAATAAGCGTTCGTTTGAACCTTTTTGCGTTTGGATCTTGCAAAAGGGGCTTACCCGAAAATGTTTGTATTGTCCTGTTAAATGAGTTTCTTCTTCTTCTTCCTTTCTTTCTTCCTTTTTTTTTTTTAATAATTATTTTATTATATACCGTTTATATGTTTGGAAAGCGCACAGTTCGTCTTCTTATTGAGGAGGACTCGCTGCTTCAGATTTTTGGCTGTTCTTTCTTTCTTCTTGTTCTTTGTTAGTTTTCGTTGGTTGGTTTGTTTTTTGTTTTGTTTTGTTTTTCTGCTCACTTTTATTTTGAATCGCCTCAACGTTTTCATTTATATAATAACTCACTTGACTCGCCCACCCCGTGGAGGAAGGAGTTGAAACGTGAAACGCACCTTCCCACAGCGTGGTCTTAGAGCCCCTCAGCGGAGGGGACGAGTGGGGGAAGGGGGAGGGGTGGCGGCGGGGGTTGTGCGGCGGGGGGGGGGGGGGGGGGGTAGCCCTGAGGAGGAGGGGGGAAAGGGTAACCCTGGAGGAGGAGAAAGGGGGGGGCAGTCCTGAGGAGGATAGTGGGGGAGGGTAGCCCTGGGAAGGGGGAGGGACCTGAGAGGAGGGGGGAGGGTAGCCCTGAGGAGGAAGGGGGGGAGGGTAGCCCTGAGGAGGAGGGTGGGGGGAGGGTAGCCCTGAGGAGGAGGGTGGGGGGAGGGTAGCCCTGAGGAGGAAGGGGGGAGGGTAGCCCTGAGGAGGAGGGTGGGGGGAGGGTAGCCCTGAGGAGGAGGGTGGGGGGAGGGTAGCCCTGAGGAGGAAGGGGGGAGGGTAGCCCTGAGGAGGAGGGTGGGGGGAGGGTAGCCCTGAGGAGGAGGGTGGGGGGAGGGTAGCCCTGAGGAGGAAGGGGGGAGGGTAGCCCTGAGGAGGAGGGTGGGGGGAGGGTAGCCCTGAGGAGGAGGGTGGGGGGAGGGTAGCCCTGAGGAGGAAGGGGGGAGGGTAGCCCTGAGGAGGAGGGTGGGGGGAGGGTAGCCCTGAGGAGGAGGGTGGGGGGAGGGTAGCCCTGAGGAGGAGGAAGGGGGGAGGGTAGCCCTGAGGAGGAGGGTGGGGGGAGGGTAGCCCTGAGGAGGAGGGTGGGGGGAGGGTAGCCCTGAGGAGGAGGAAGGGGGGAGGGTAGCCCTGAGGAGGAGGGTGGGGGGAGGGTAGCCCTGAGGAGGAGGGTGGGGGGAGGGTAGCCCTGAGGAGGAGGAGTGGGGGGAGGGTAGCCCTGAGGAGGAGGAGTGGGGGGAGGGTAGCCCTGAGGAGGAGGGTGGGGGGAGGGTAGCCCTGAGGAGGAGAGGGGGGAGGGTAGCCCTGAGGAGGAGAAAGGGGGGAGGGTAGCCCTGAGGAGGAGGGTGAGGGGGAGGGTAGCCCTGGGAAGGAGGGAGGGTACCCTGAGAGGAGGGGGGAGGGTAGCCCTGAGGAGGAGGAAGGGGGGAGGGTAGCCCTGAGGAGGAAGGGTGGGGGGAGGGTAGCCCTGAGGAGGAGGGTGGGGGGAGGGTAGCCCTGAGGAGGAGAGGGGGGAGGGTAGCCCTGAGGAGGAGGGTGGGGGGAGGGTAGCCCTGAGGAGGAGGGTGGGGGGAGGGTAGCCCTGAGGAGGAAGGGGGGAGGGCAGTCCTGAGGAGGATATGGTGGAGGTTAGTCCTGAGGGGGAGGGGGAGGGGGAGGGGAGGGTAGCCCCGAGAAGGAAGGAGTTGAAAGGTGAAACGCACCTTCCCACAGCGTGGTCTTGGAGCCCCTAAGGGGCCAGTTGGAGGAGCCCTTCTTGGTGGGCCCCCCGTTGTCCGTGGTGAAGATGAGGAGGGTGTTGTCGGCCAGGCCGGTCTCCTGCAGGGTCCGGCTCACGTTGCCTATCGCCTCGTCCATCGCCGCCACCATGCCGCAGTGCACGCGCCTCGCTCGCTCTTGCACGTGCGCGCAGTGGTTCTGCCGAGGGTGGCACAGAAATCGTTAATTAAATGCCACTTAGGTTAGATGGTTGGTTGGTTGGTTGGTTGGCTGGTTGGTTGGCTGGTTGGTTGATTTTTGGTGGAATGAGTGGTTGGTCGGTTTGTTTCTGGTTGGTTAGTTAGTTAGTTAGTTAGTTAGAGTTAGTTAGTTAGTTAGTTAGTTAGTTAGTTAGTTAGTTAGTTAGTGGATTTTAACGTCATGTCAACCGCACAGGGTCACTCCAAGACAATTCAATGCTGTCATAGGTTATTGCATCGTAAAGAGGTAATGTTGCTGCTACAGGCATATGTGCAGCTTTGATATCGGTTGGATTTCTCACGTATTCATTTATCAACGATCTTTTCATCCCAGCATTTGCTGCTGTTGTTGTAATTTCATGTTGTGCTGGAGCAAGCAATGTGGGCGGTTATAAAAGAAGTAAGTAAGTAAGTAACTTGATGCTTTACGCCCAGTCAACCATTACGGTTATATCAGGGCGATAGTTATAGAAGAAACGCCTGATATAAGTTGAACTGTCTGTTACAGACTTGTGTCCATTTAAGCACCAACGAAAAACTGTTACTGAGCTAGCTGACCATTTTTCTGAGACCCGCGGCGTAACCATGCAGTTAGTTAGTTAGTTAGTTAGGCAGCGGTTGAAGACGTAAACCGTAAACCAGTGCTTAGAGTTCACGCCTCCATCTCTGTTCCAGGCGACGGCTGGAGCAGCGGCCTTGGCTTTGTGCCCGCAGGTACTGAAAACATGGTGCTTAACGTCCACAGAGACCATACGGCTTATTAGGGACGGGGAAAGTGTGTGTGTGGGGAAGGGGGGGGGGGAGATGAATAGCTCGTCAGCACGCTCCGACCTGCAAAGACCGAGGAGACCGTCAACCACCGCCAGAACAACGATGTTAAGGAGATGGGGATCCCGCCAGTGCGAAGCAGCTTGTGTACTTCGCTGATTGCTGTTTCAACAGCTGTGCGGAGCAAAGGCAAAAAGACAGTGTCCGAAAAGCAACTGTTGAGGAACAGTAAGTAAGTAAGTAACTTGATGTTTTACGCCCAGTCAACCAGAACTGTTACATCAGGGCGATACACATTTTTTTTTTTAAATGTATGTAATTGTCAGCATACAATAATCGTTAAAAAATCTGTACTATATTAAAACTAGTATATGTTGGCATCGTAGAGAGAGTTTTTGGAATGAAATATTGGCGAAAGGGTCCGGTAGACAGAAACTATAATAAACACACGAAATGAGTGAAAAGGGTGGAGCAGCTTAGTTTAAACATCCCAGGCACGAGAAGCCGGCCCCGTGTGAGCTGTTGAGGAACAGTTCTACTGCAAGACAAACGTGACCGCAAACTCCAAGCGCTGGTTTACGACATCGGAAGGTGCCGGAAAGCGATGCTCGGAGTGTGACGTGACCGTCCAGCTATGAGAGCCCAGTAAGTAAACATGGTGCTTAACGTCCACAGAAACCATAAGGCTTATTAGGGACGGGGAGAAGGTGGAGGGGGGGTATGGAGGTTAAGTAAGTAAGACTGTGTGCCTGAATAACGTCCACAGAAACCATAAGGCATTAGGGACGGGGGAGAAGGTGGGGAAGGGTGGTAGGAGGTTAAGCAGAACGTAAAACATGTGCTTAACGTCACACGAGGACACCATTAAAAGGCCTATGAGGACGGGGAGAAGGGGGGGGGGGTATGGAGCTACAGCTAGTTCAAACATGGTGCTTAACGTCCAGGCAGAAACCATAAGCTTATTAGGACGGGGAGAAGGGTGGGGGAGGGTGGTATGGAGGCAAGTAGTAAACATGAGTGCTTAACGTCCACAGAAACCATAAGGCTTTAATAGGGACGGGGAGAAGGGTGTGGCAAGGGAGGCGTATGGAGGTTAAGTAGAGATAAACATGGTGCTTAACGTCCCACAGGAATACCTAGATAGGCTTATTAGGACGGGTTGAGGATACCCCTTGGGGTGTATGGAGGTTAAGTAAAAATAAACATGGCTTACGTCCACAGAAACCATAAGCTTATTAGGGACGGGAGAAGGTGGGGAGGGGGTATGGAGGTTAAGTAAGTAAACATGGTGCTTAACGTCCACAGAAACCATAAGGCTTATTAGGGACGGGAGAAGGTGGGAGGGGGTATGGAGGTTAAGTAAGTAAACATGGTGCTTAACGTCCACAGAAACCATAAGGCTTATTAGGGACGGGGAGAAGGTGGGGAGGGGATGGAGGTTAAGTAAGTAAACATGGTGCTTAACGTCCACAGAAACCATAAGGCTTATTAGGGACGGGGAGAAGGTGGGGGAGGGGGTATGGAGGTAAGTAAGTAAACATGGTGCTTAACGTCCACAGAAACCATAAGGCTTATTAGGGGCGGGGAGAAGGTGGGGAGGGGGTATGGAGGTTAAGTAGTAAACATGGTGCTTAACGTCCACAGAAACCATAAGGCTTATTAGGGACGGGGAAGGGTGGGGGAGGGTAGGGGGTAAGTAAGTAAACATGGTGCTTAACGTCCACAGAAACCATAAGGCTTATTAGGGACGGGGAGAAGGGGGGGGGGGGTACGGAGGTGGGGGGAGAGGGAGATTATATACCTATCGCTACACCGTCACCACCAGAACGATTCCTGCATTAAGATGGGCAGCGATGAGAGCCATTTTAATGTTTCATTCACTGTGAGGGACATAGTCACAAGACAGCGTCCACAGACCACAACTTTTGAAGAAAAAGGAGAGCCGAAGCGGTATCGAACCGAGGTCCTTCCGCTTACCAGCCTAACGCCTTACCGCTAGGCCAAACCGGCTCACGAGAGCCCAGCTCCACCTCCCTCCTCGTGATCTCGCCTGGACCCTCGCCCTCAGCTACCGTAGTGTCTCACCTCTATGTAGGCCTGCGGAACCTCAAACGGCCCGTGGACAGCCTGGAAAGGCAGGTAGAGGAAGAGGGGCTGGGAAGGGTCGTGGTTCCTCACTATCCGCTGAGCTCTCGCGGCGAACAGGTGGGTGGAGTAGGTTCCGTTGGCGGACCAGTCCACGGCCTCGTTGTCACGAAAGTCGTACCCGTTTTTCTTACCTGCGCCGAAGGAGAGATAATTAAGACGAGTCAATACGTAGGATACTTTAACCATCCCTCACACGGCAAGTTGGCTAACTACAAATGAATCTGAAACAGAGACAATTAAGACAAGTCAATACGTAGGATACTTTAACCATCCCTCACACGGCAAGTTGACTAACTACAAATGAATCTGAAACAGAGCGATGCCTAGAGCGCTCGTCACTGCAGAACCAACACACAAGGGAGCTAATTAGCGCTCGAAACTCGGAGACGCCACGCATGAGGATGAACTGAGACGCCACACAGGTGGAGTTTATGTACATTGCGGTATTTACACGCATGCCAGGTGAGAGTTACCCGCGTAGGCGACTCAGGTCTTTGTTGTTCTGCTTGTACGACGCGGTCTTTCGAGCGCTAATTAACTCCCTTGTGTGTTGATTCTAACTGCTAATGGTTCTTCTTCTTTTTTTCAGTTTAATGTAAAAGAACGCCAAAGCAACGTCAAGAGACTGTTAGCGTTCCATAGCCGGCTGAACACCAAGCGTCGTTTTACGACATGCTTCCTTCATTTTCAGTGGAGGAAAGGTGCGTGGAAGTAAGTAAATAAACATGGTGCTTAACGTCCACAGAAACCGCAAGGCTTATTAGGGACGGGGAGAACGGGGGGGAAGGGGGTATGGAGGTGGGGGAGAGGCAGATTATATACCTATCGCTACACTGTCACCACCAGAATGATTCCTGCATTAAGATGGACAGCGATGAGAGCCATTTAATGTTTCAGTAGCCGAAGTGATGGACAAAGTCACAAGACAGTGTCCACAAACCACAACCTTTTTTGAAGAGAAAGGAGAGCCGAAGCGGTATCGAACCGAGGTCCTTCCGCTTACCAACCTAACGCCTTACCGCTGGGCCAAACCGGCTCACTCTGCGTGGAAACTGATCAAGGCTTGGATGTGCCAAAGCCCCGACTGAGGCACTGACGTGAATCCTAGCCTGCCTTTACGGCAGTCTCAGTTATCTTGGAGTTTGACCCCATGTCGGGCGAGAAGGTAGTGGCCGACAGAGCTCAGGAGCTGTGTGAAAGTGGAAGTAGCCGTCCTGGGCTCCCCGTCCCTAATAGTCCGCATGGTTTCCGTGAACGTAAAGCAACATTAATGACAAGAAGAAGAATTAAGCCTCGTCAGAGCTCTGGAGCTGTGTGAAAGTCGAGGTGGCCGTCCGCCTGGGCTCCCAGTCCATAATAGTCCTTATCGTCTCTGTGGACGTAAAGCAACGTTAGAAGAAGAAGAATTAAGCCTCGTCAGGGCTCTGGAGCTGTGTGAAAGTCGAGGTGGCAGTCCTGGGCTCCCAGTCCCTAATGGTCCCTAATGTCTCTGTGGACGTAAAGCAACATCAGAAGAAGAAGACATCCTTTATTTTACACAGGCGCTCTGGGGCCTCGTTCTGTTTCAGTCAGATCGCAGCGGCGTAGCCAGTATATAATTTCTATCAGGCCCATGCACCTACCCGTATGGTTGTAGTAGCCCTCTATGGCGTTGTAGAACCCGTAGAAGGTGTCGAAGCCACGATAGGTCGGGGTGTACTTCCAGTCGCAGAAGCCAAGGTGCCACTTGCCCACGATGTGGGTGGCGTAGCCGAGGCGCTTGAGGTACTGGGGTAGGATGGACACCCTGTCCGTTAGGTACTCGTTACGGCCCGCGTTGATGACGGAGTGCTGCAGCCCAAGCCGGAATGGGTACAGGCCGGTCATCAGAGCCCCTCGGGACGGGGAGCAGCTTGACTGAAAGTATAGCGTTCAGACTTGATGGTAACCGCTACAATAAAGCTTTACTGTAGTCTGTGTATATAGCGTTCAGACTTGATGGTAACCGCTACAATAAAGCTTTACTGTAGTCTGTGTATATAGCGTTCAGACTTGATGGTAACCGCTACAATAAAGCTTTACTGTAGTCTGTGTATATAGCGTTCAGACTTGATGGTAACCGCTACAATGAAGCTTTACTGTAGTCTGTGTATATAGCGTTCAGACTTGATGGTAACCGCTACAATGAAGCTTTACTGTAGTCTGTGTATAGCGTTCAGACTTGATGGTAACCGCTACAATAAAGCTTTACTGTAGTCTGTGTATATAGCGTTCAGACTTGATGGTAACCGCTACAATGAAGCTTTACTGCAGTCTGTATAGCGTTCAGACTTGATGGTAACCGCTACAATGACAATCGCTACAGTAAAACGTTACTGTATTCTGTGTACAGCGTTCAGACTTGATAATTATCGTTACAATAAGGCTTTAATGTATCCTGTGTATAGCGTTCAGACTTGATGGTAACCGCTACAATGAAGCTTTACTGTAGTTTGTGTATATAGCGTTCAGACTTGATGGTAATCGCTATGATAATGCTTCGCTGTATTCTGTGTATAGCAGACGAAAAGTGTCAGAGCTCAGGAGCTGTGTAAAAGTCGAGGTGGTCGTCCTGGGCCGTCTCTAGTAAAGCTTATGATTTCTGTCGGCGTAAAGCGACACTGAACATTGAACAGACCAAAGCAGTTGCACACTTTCTGCGTTTTCAGGCCCGCAACCAGTGCAGCGTATTCACTTCCTAATTCCCCTTTAACCGGCGCCGCCGAAAGAAAAAAAACAAATAAAAGAAACAACAAAAAACGGACCGACGTTTCAGTGTATCAGTTTTTAAACAATGTTTTCAGGCCCACAACTCGCAAGGTATTCACTTCCTAAGTCCCCTTTAACATGCGCCGCCGAAAAAAAACACGAAAAAAACACACGGACCGACCTTTCAGTGTATCAGTTTTTAAACAATGTTTTCAGGCCCACAACTTGCAACGTATTCAGTTCCTAAGTCCCCTTTAACATGCGCCGCCGGAAGAAAGAAAAAAACGAAAAAAAAAACGGACCGACCTTTCAGTGTATCAGTTTTTAAACAATGACTCGTTTTCAGGCCCACAACTGGCAGCGTATATTCACTTCCTAATTCCCCTTAACCATTGCCGCCGAACCCGAACCGACGTTTCAGTGTATCAGCCGTTTTTTTAAACAATAATCATATTTGTTCCCACCTGCATGTAGGACCTGTCCAGGACGATGCCATCCCTGGCCAGACGGTCCAGGACGGGTGTGTACATCTCCGTGTCTCGCCACCCGACGTCACTCCACCCGAGGTCGTCTGCCACGATCAGTACGATGTGCGGTCGTCTGCTGCTCGTCCGCCCCGAGGACTGACACCGACATGGGTGATAACTTGCTGTGGCTAAAATCAAAAGAAACAAGAAGAGGTTTATTCCACCACAGCGGAGAGTCAACATGATCAACGTCAGAGAGTTTGCAGATCCGAAGCTCGCACTGACTGAGAAGGCTGCGCTACCTCGATACAACTGATTTTGTGAAATACCGTCGGAGAGAACGGGAGAAAGCGAGAGAGAGGCACGAAGGGGGATGGGGGTGTCGGTGGGGGGAGGGAGGGGGGAGAGCGAAAGAGGGGGAGAGAGGAGTAGAAGGGGAGGGGGTTAAGAGAGGGTGAGGGGGGTAAGAGCGTGCGGAGAGAGAGAGAGAGAGAGAGAGAGAGAGAGAGAGAGAGAGAGAGAGAGAGAGAGAGGTCGACCTTTACTACTTACAATTCATTGGATGTGATGAATGCCAGGCAATTTGCAGGTGGTACAATATGTCAGAACAATCAGTATTAAATGGAAGGAAAGATTTATTCCACGCGGCATGTGATTGCAGACTGCTGAATTTTTATATAAAGAGTGAAGGGAATCAGGCATTTTTAGTATGTCACAGATCCCCGAAAATTAATCTGGCACCTTAATCAGAGATTACTCAGCTTTGGATGATATACAGTGAAAGATTCTTAACATGTCACAGATCCCCGAAAATTAATCTGGCACCTTAATTAGAAATTACTCCGCATTGGATGATATATGGACGATACTCGATCATTTGTCTATCTGTCCCCCCCCCCACCCTCTTTCCCGCCTGTTGTGTGTGTGTGTGTGTGTGTGTGTGTGTGTGTGTGTGTGTGTGTGTTGTGTGTGTGTGGTGTGTGTGTGTGTGTTGTGTGTGTGTGTGTGGTGTGTGTGTGTGTGTGTGTGCATGCGCGTGCGTGTAGTGCTGAGTGTGTGTGTGTGTGTGTGTGTGGGGGGGGGGTCGTGCGTTTTGTGTGTGTGTGTGTGTGTCGCGGTGTGTGGTGTGTGTGTGTGTGGCGGTGTCAGTGCTTGTGTTTCTGATTATCAATTCAGTCTACTTCGCCTACCCCCCACCCCCACCTCCACCCCACCCTCGTCCCTCCACTTCAGTCCCCCTCTCACGCAAACGGGTAGTGGCTGCCACCTGGAAGTAGTATTCACAATCCTCTCGCTAAGTCTCGCTATCTTCCGTGAACCCATTGCAATGGACTGTGAGATGCGTGTACTGATTCTGCACAGCGACTAGCAAATGGCCGGCCTTGCCTGTGATCCTGTACCAAAGGTAGCTTGTACTACTGGTAGCTTTAGCTGTACAACTGAGCTTTGCCCTTAGTACTTCTTAGAAGCCATGCAAGCTGGCATCTTGTGTGACCTATCAGGCTGGCCTCCCCCCCCACCCCCCACCCCCCTCCCCCCGCCAACGCCATTCGTTAGACGTTCCTGGCCGTCCGGCAACGTCTAATTTTTGTTTGTTTGTTGTTGTTGTTGTTGTTATTTTTTATATACTGATTCAACAGATGAACGGATATTTGTATGCTATAACTATGACTGGTTTTTGTTCAGATCGATTTAGTAAGACACAGTAGGCCCGGCTGCTAGCAACACAGTGTCATCGTTATTTCAAAAACAGTTAAAACTGAAATATTAGTGACTCGCTTTTGTTCTTTATTCAGTGTGTGTGTGTGTGTGTGTGTGTGTGTGTGTGTGTGTGTGTGTGTGTGTGTGTGTGTGTGTGTGTGTGTGTGTGTTATGCCGTTTTTGTTCTAGTCGTTGTTGTAGTTGCCCTTAAAAATAAAAATAAATTGGTGGAACTTCATCTTTGTGTTTGCGTGTGTGTGTGTGTGTGTGTGTGTGTGTGTGTGTGTGTGTGTGTGTGTGTGTGTGTGGTGTGTGTGTGTGTGTGTGTGTGTGTGTGTGTGTGTGTGTGTGTGTGTGTGTGTGTGTGTGTGTGATGTGTGTGGTGTGTGTGTGTGTGTGTGTGTGTGTGTGTGTGTATGTGGTGCTGTGTGCGTGGTGTGTGTGTGTGTGTGTGTGTGTGTGTGTGTGTGTGTGCTTGTGTGTGGGGTGTGGTGTGTGGTGTGTGTGTGTGTGTTGGTGTGTGTGTCGTGTGTGTGTGTGTGTGTGTGTGTGTGTGTGTGGTGTGTGTGTGTGTGTGGTCGGCTGTTTTGAGATACATGTAGACTATTTCCGACGTTGTCTGAACCACACACTAGTGCAGCCCACCGTCGTAAAAGGGGTGGGGTGTAATTATGGGAGCACTGGTGCCCAAACATTAGGCCAGTGCTTGACCTTTGTTCTCGCCATCAATCACCAGAGTTGAAATGCCCCCATCAACAACAGCCGGGTCTGATTATGAAGCAACATATGCAATTATATTCCCATTTGAGGTAGCAATGATATACGTTAATTTGTGTGTTTTTGTCCATTATCTGAATTAGATGGCATAAAATACGATCTCAATCAGTGCTACACCTGCGCTGCTGAAATATGAAGGTCAATGATCTGTGTTATGAGGCTCGGTACACACAGACGGACACAGACAGACTAGAGACAGATACTCACCAAAGAAAACGGAATACGGATCATATTCAGCAGTTCAAGACGATGATGTGGGGCTTAATGTCCTCAAATGTCGGGCTGACATATTAGGGACGACAGCAGTTCAACCGCAGTTTCAACAACTAAAATGTCTTCCTCGGGAACAAAAACTTCAAAGAAGAGGGATACATTTCTCCAGATCCAGTTGCTCCTCTTTTGATTAACCGTCTGTATCTTCTTGCTTCTATTATTTATTTCTTCTTCCTTTTCCACTTCGTCTGTTTCTTCTTCTTCTTTCTTTCCTACAAAAAAATAAAATTTCCGAGCAACTTCCTTTGATACAATCTTAATCAGTGCACTTCTCTGTGTTACAGCTCCTTAAATAAAATATGTAAAAAATAAAATAAAACTTGTCCGATCATTACCAATGTCCTTATTGTGTCGCACCTCTTTTGCTCTGTGCAATGAAAAAAGAACTGTTAAACCAATGTGGCATTAAAAAAAAAAATGTGACCTTTATCAACACCCCTGCCATTTGGACAGCCACATTCTGTCTTCAAAGGTCAACCTAGTGTGTACTGTATTCTCATGCGTACAAATAATCATATGCATGGGTTTTTAACATATGCGTAGATGTTAATGCACGCAATTGCGCATGGAGGTTGTATGTACACACACAGTAAGAGAGTCTGAAAGTTTACTCTGAGAGAAAAATCTCTTGCCACATTGAGGAATTGAACTTACAGTCAGCAGCTGCTGGACCCAACGACCAGACAAATTTTCTACATGCCTACTTCATAGTTCCTGTCAACGTTTGGAAGCTTTTTGCCTGGACAAAGGAATATGTAGGCAGAAGAATGCAGGTGTACAGTTTAACTGCATGCACAACACTAACAAACTATAAACAATCAACACAAAAACAGCATATGTGGTTTCAGAGAAAATGGTACAATTGTACTTTCTCCATCTTTTATTATACTATCTAGGTTGTTGGTTTTTAATGCCAGTAAACAAATATCATTGATTAGACACACACACTCATTATAAAAAATCATACACTTCCAGAGTGAAAAAAAGAAATTTACTTAAAAAATGAAGTAAAAGCTTAGAAACAATTTGTTAAATAGCCATGCATGTAAAAACTCTGACATGATACACAGCATCCAAAATATAATTATGACAATCTCCTGTTCAATGCACTTGGAAAAACAGGCACATTCAAAGATTCCCACGACAAAATCAACATTCGGCAATAGCGATATCACAGAGTAAGGCAAAAAACAAAATTTGCAGTCGGGTTAAAGTAAACATTGTGCGCAGGTAAAATACCCATGAGACACGTTATTCCACAGATCATGTTCACACTTTTCATCACCTTTAAGGATTCTTTGTATCTCAAGCTTTACAGGTTTAATGAGCTTGCCGCTGAAGTGCAAGCATACTTATGATGTATAAATTATCATATCATCCTCATCATTATCATATCATCCTCACCCTGACATCCTCATCATGAAAACTGGAA
>JABMCL010001036.1:37500-102500 GCA_018857735.1 Alviniconcha marisindica | reverse complement strand
CCCCCTATAACTCCCCCCCCCCCCCCCCCCCCGCCACGCCCTCCCCGGACCCCCCACAACCAGACTCCTGCCACTGTCTATAACCTGTAGCTATGAATGCACCAGTTAAGTTGTATTAACTGTCAGCAGAAAGAGCTCAGAAAAACTGTTTGATGATTTAAAAAAAAAAAATCTGAAACAAGGATGACTGCTAGCATGCCAAACCAAAATCCAAACTCACAACCTGTGAAGACTAGCCACATATTCATATTCCCTTTTTATATGTGCATATTTTGTTGTTGTGGATTGTGTTTTATCACTGACATTACTGTGATTTAGAATGTTAGTTTTATAGCTTGCTGTATAGCCTGCTACTGTTTTATAGCTAATCAAAATAACCGTTACCTAAGTCACTATGGTATGCTCTACACTGGAGTATGCATCAACTGTCTGGGACCCATACAAGCAAACAGGTGCCCAGCTACTTGAAAAGGTACAGCTTTGAGCAGCAAGGTACACCAGCAATAATTTTAGAGACAGGATCAATGCTCGACAGTCTAAAATGGAACAGCCTTGAACATTGCAGGCTCCACAACCAGCTCCAGATGCTGTACTGGGTCAGCAGCCAGTTAGTCAACATCAGCCTCACCAGTTTCTGCCAACATGCAGACCCCAGGACAAGAGGAGCACAGTGTCTACACCAGGAGTGCACCAATCATCCTGTTCTGTTTAACTCCTTCATGCACCATAAGAGACTGTGGAACCATCCTCCGACTGCCATCATCTCAGCAACTTCATTCCAGTTGTTCCGGAGCCAGCTTGATATTGTTCCGGAGCCAGCTTGATATCAGCCTCCACAACCTGCAGCCAACTCACACAGCCCTATGCCCATGAACCCAGCTCCTTGTAAATAGTTTAAACCCTTTTAACGATTTGTTTTTTAAGTGGCACCCAAGCCACAACAAAGACCACCACCATCAGAGCCAATTACGCCCATGGGGGCCCAGCTCTTAAACGAAAGAAGAAGAACCTTCTATGTATTTTTCACAAGCAGTTGCTATAGTATACAGTATAATACACATGTAGCAGTACTACAGTAGTATCTTCAATAGTAGTACTAGCAGTGCGAGTAGCATTAGCGACATGAAAGAAAATATCAAATAAAACAATACGTCTCCCCTCACACCCACCCTAAACAAGCCCAAAATCACCCATGCAACTTGATCCCCATAAAACGGGTCCACTTTAGGTAATTTCCTATTTTAGCGTCCTGAATTATTCGCTTTCATTTAAACTCACAAGTTTTGTTTTAGTGTTCAGAACACGAGGGACAAAATTTCCCCTTTTCTTTCTTCGAGATTACTGTGAAATGAATGAAATATTGCAATTTTCCTGCAACATATGACACAAGAGATAATATAAAATATTCTGAAAATTACGTGTAGAGTGGAGGAGTGCCGTGTAACACAAAATCATCGTCAGGGTTTCTTTCGCGAATCAGCAAAGCAGCCGACATTTTTTGTTTGTTTACGGAAACAACAAGTGCTGGATACCACGCATGCGCAGTATATCGATTTCTTACTTTTGCCAGTTTTCTTCAAATTTACAATTATATCTTTTCATATTGATATTAGCTTGGTTCTGACTGTCTCAGCTCTCCCATAAGTTTGTGATTACAAAGTCCAGCATCTATTTTTTTGACGTACTTAAATATAATCAAAGTGGGTGATTTCCCCTAACTGTCCAATAAGCCGAATTTTATCTGCGACGCATATCTTTTGTCTTCAACCATTTGTGTCTTGTGGCAGTACCCAAGCTCTATACAGGCATGAAATGCAATCAGAGGATTTTTGTGCTGTATCTTGTTTGTGTGAACTAAACTTTTAATGCTTTTGCAACTTGGGAATTAGCTATCGCGGCCCACGTCTACAAGGAATCGTATTGTTAAAATCTGTCAGTCAGTGGACTGATTTGTCCAAAGATTCTGCTTGTCGCGCAGAAGCCAGAGGCGCATTGAGAGTGAATTTGACTTCGCCTTCTTTTTCCAAACAATATCCAAGGTCTACTTTTTATGCCAGTAGTGCCATCTCGGCGGCGGCGACAATGTTCTTTGTCCGTGATTATTTGTAATAAATTATGATAATAAACCGGTTTTGCGCAGCATGTTAGGGGAAGAAGAAAGATCGGTAGTCTTTGATTCATTATAGCATCAGAGAGGAAACCGTTGAAAAAATACCTCCAAATGCTTTTAATCATGTGTGAGGCATTTGACACGGGTACAGATCCGATTGATGCCACGGTGTCGCCAGATAATATAATCAAAATGGCGCCCAATATGGCTTCCAAAACGAGGAAACTGGGTTTTAGGTCAAGTTGTCTGCAAACTAGGTCAAACAACAGCTAGTCTTGGGGCATTGTGTGGAGAGAGAAAAACAACAACAACCTGTTTTAGCCCGCTCGTTTTCGCTTGCAGACTTAAGGTGCACATTACCGATAAAATAACCGGACAGTCTCAGTGACAAGGAGAATGGATCTTCAGAATATATATGGACCATGTTTATTGTAAATTACCCCCATGATAATCCAGAAATTGACTGCAGAGACTGAATGAGCTTGTCAGCTCTGTGTGTGTTCAGGGTCATACATGTGTAGCATTGCGTTTATTTCTTTTTAGCCTTCAGTTGAATACCGCTTTAGATTTTCAGTTTATTTACAGTACATGTGATAGGAATAAGGATGATCTTGGTTTGATTTTTGTTTGTATGCATTTTGAAGGGAGCCTGTTACTCATTGTGTTAGTCTATAAATATGATCTCAAAGCACTACTTTAGAGACTGCTGTGTAATGATATGACTTGGAACAATAAAACTTGTACAACTTTTAGTGTCTGAAGTTGTTTTTGTTACATCTCCTCCTCCCCCCCCCTCCCCCCCCCCCCCCCCCCCCCCCCACCCCACTTACACTAGTTACAGGTCACACTTTTTTGAATGTTGCTAACTAAAAAAAAAAAAAAAATGTTTACTAATTTCAGATTAACTTTGCAGAATATTCACTAGTTTCAGGCATGTATATTTTGCATCATCATTTTTCATTGTGTATTACATAACTGAAAATGAAATATAGATTAGATACAGGTATAAAAGAGCTTCAAATTCATTAAATAATTTAGTGTTGAAACATGAAAAGCATTGCTTCATGGTCTGAATGGCTTTCCCAGCATCAAATGCTATAGAGAGAGAAAAAAGCTTTAGAAAAAAAGGAAAATCAGACTAATTTCAAGCACTAAAAGTAAAATCAGACTAATTTCAAGCACTAAAAGTAAAAGTCTATTTGCATATTAATCATGATAATTGATATTACCAACATCATTTTTATATTTTTTATATATATTTTTTTCAGATACAGAGACAATGAAAGTGGTCACACCAGAAATTTTGTGGCATGACCGAGAGCCCATCTACAGTGTGGATTTGCAACCCCTTTCTGGTAACTTTCAGAGGCTAGCTTCCTGTGGTGTTGACAAAATTGTGCGGGTAAGACTTTGGACAATCAATCATATTATGATTATGTATCCATGGGTCACTTTATGTATGTGTTTTATTTTTTGTTGTGTCTTGGCTTGTTCAAGTTGTAGTTGAGTACTTTTTATAAAAACATAAAAATCAACTGTAATAGTGAATGGACAGACAACCCAATGGTTTACAGTAGAGCGTGGGTGCCAACAGAGCGACCCGATATCACCATACATATTTATTTTGTGTGTTGAAATTTTAGCAATCATGATTCGAGAAGATAGTGATGTCAAGGGAATATGGATAAACAAAGTAGAACACAAAATATCTCAATTCGCAGATGTCACACAACTAATGAACAATGGAGAGAAAAAAATCGTTTGAAAAATCAATAGATGCAATTAATAAATTTGGAAAAGTATCTGGCCTGTTTTTGAATGCAGACAAAACAGGCCATATGCCGATATGGTTACCATTAGGTCGCAAAAAATATTCAAGAGTAAAATGTATGCCGCATTTGAAAATGGTATGGAATCCAACTATGTTTAACTTTAAGATCCTTGGCATATGGTTTACCTAGGATTTAAAAGAGTGTGCAGCAATAAACTACAAATTTTGATGAAGTTAAAAAACTGTTCAGAATTTGGTCACTTAGGAATATTACCCCACTAGGAAGAGTTGCTATACTGAAGTCACTGATTCTGTCAAAACTGATCCATTTGTGGATTTTGCTGCCTGACCCCCCTGATAACTTTGTGAAAGACTTTCAAAAAATATGTTTTCAATTTGGTCTAAATATTCCAGATATTAAAACGTATATTCTAGCTCTAAAACTCACATGGATAAAAAAAAGTTAAAGATATCAAACCATAAATGGAGAAATGTTCCAGTGGAGTTGTATCCATTTCTTCATCAGTTAGAGGGCATCGGCCTCTGCTTTTTCAACCAAACTGTCAAAAATAATTCCTTCTGGTCAGACGTCTTCAATTTTCAAAGCTTATGGAATTTTCTTTAGTAAAGTGAAACCAAACTCAACATCTCAACTTCTTTCTGAACCTGTTTTCTATACCAAGAATATGATGATCGGAAACAAGATGATCAAATACACACAGTGGGTTGACAATGGAATGTACTGTATCGCTCATTTTATAAAAGAAAATGGGTGGTTTCGCACTCTTGCAGAATTTAATACAAAGTTTGGCATGACGGTTGATTTCTTGACTTTTAATAGTTGCACCAGTTCAGTAAAACAGTATATCAAGACGTCTACGATACTTATTAGTAATAACATGGCAAATGAGGTAAATATCTTGCTGAGTACAATCTACTCTGCACCAAAGGGTACAACTGCAAGGCTCTATTACAACATTCTCGTAAATGACAGCTGTATGCCAAATTGTTGCTTGAAATGGAGTGAAAAACTGAAGTCAAATATTTCTTGGAATACAGTTTTCATAAAAGTACAAAAAATTAAAGATGTAAAACTTAAATGGTTACAAATGCGCATTACACATAGACTGATGGAGTAATAGTACAAACAGAGTATTAAACAAAATGGGAGTCACTGCTAGTGCTAACACTCGGTGTGGCTTCTGCGATGACGAAAAAGATAGCATTGAACATATGTTTTGGAAATGTGCTTGTATCAGACGTTTTTGGACTTCATTGGAATTAACAATATTGAAAGAAAAATGTGAGACAGCACTAAATGTAAAATTTACACAAAATCTTGTATTATTTGGAACAGAAATAGACATCAAAACTGACACAGTCTTTGAGTTTGACTTAGTGATACTTCAAGCTAAGCAATTTATATATTATACAATTGCAAACTTGACAAGTGCTTGTCAGCTCTCTCCTGCTTCCTTCAGCAACTGATGCTGAAATACAAAACAGATGAATACAATGCAAAGATCAGTGGCGAACTGCCCACCTTTATCTTGAATTGGCTCTGTTATAAGCCTGTTTTGAAAACAGAAAACTGATAACCTCAGGGCATATTTTAGATTTAAAATGTATGTATACACATGTGACAGGCAGTCAATCACGCAGTGTGCAAGGCAAATATCTATGATTATGAAGTACTTTGTCCAACTCTTTGTGTGCATGGATGTCTGTATGGATGTATCTTTTTGTCTATTATGTATGCATAACAATTAACATGTACATGTATTGTATATTTGTATACATATGTTATCCACTGTTGCGGGTGTACTGACATGTTCTGTAATTATGTTATATTTGTTATGTTGATTTTTTTTTTTTAAAGAGTTGTAGTTGAATGCCATAAGATAACCATGTGCTCAAGAAAGAAAAAAGACACACAAAAAAAGACTGCAAATGCAATAGAACTATTAAAAGGACTAAAAGTAAATCCACTGTTTTCTAAAAGTTCATGCATTATCATTTTTGATGAGCGATGTGTAATACTAGCACAGCAGCAGAGAACATGAAATGGACTTGCACTTTCAGGGGTGGAGAGAATCTAAAAACTAAAATTTAATCCAAAATTGTGAAAACAACAACAAAAGGAAAGAGAAGAAGAAAGGGGAAAAAAACGTTGTACTTTAATTCTAGTTTATGTTTGCTTAAATTAGTTAAAAACTCTTCTTTGATACCTGTACCACTGGCACTGGTGTAAAATACAAAAAGAATGTGGCCACTACATTATCAATCATTGATAACACCCTGAACAACATTCGCTCTGTTCCATCTTTCATAAAATGTACTGTGCTGTATTTTAAACTTGATGAGTTGATCTGATGCGCCATCAGTGGTGCCCAGCACTGGTACCATCGACTGATCAGATTAAAGTGCACAAATTGATCTTTATCCATGGATATTATTATTTAATGGTTGTGCATTCTGTCTAGATTTGGAGGATTCGTCTGGATGATGAAGGCAAAGCTGATGTGGAAGTTTTGTCCAAGCTGCGACGTCACTCTGCCACTGTCAATGTCTGTCGATTTTCACCTTACGGAAATAAGCTTGCCACTGCTGGAGATGGTAAGTGTTTGAAATAATCAGATCTGTAGGAGTTTTGTTTGTGCAGATGTTTTAAGTATGCTCTTAGTGTTAATGAAAGAGTTTGGCTCAAAACTGATAGAACTTATAACTTTAAAGAAGGAAGTTTACTCAAAACTAATAGAATTTATTATAACTTGTTCTGATCATATGATAGACAAACAAAAAGAAAGGCAGAAAGGTGCTAAAACTTTAAAAACAAAAATTGAAATGTGAACCAGTCAGACACACAAAATAAATTGGGCATTTAAGTTATATTTTAAGACAGAACTGTTGTATTAGTTGTAAAGTATTACCCAAAGCTGCTAACTGTTCAAAGGAATCGGCTCTTTTTTACAAGCATGTATACTATATAAAGAACAATGAGAGATAAGTGCTATTTACTAATTTAGCACCTAGCAAACTGCACAGCTCACAGTCACACAAAGAACTGCCAAACAGGAAAAAATATTACAGAGGTGTAGATAGTTATAACTGAGAAGGAGAGAGAGAGATGAAGGAGGAAGGAAGGAATTAAAATGGCTTTGCAAATTGGATGGTCGTTTCATCATTGAGTGTTTTGTATGAATTGTGTACTTTCTTCGTGACTGAAGGCAGAGACAGTGAATTCGTGAAGTTGACAGTGCAAACTTTAAAAGCATTTTTAAAGGCCCATGGTCACAACGTGTCTGGCAACAAGCAAGAACTTGCTGCTTGTGCTGAAGGCTGCCCCACACCCCCAGCCACCCCCTTTCTTTTTCTTTTCACACATGACCTTCTGGTCAACTGAGAAATGATGCAAAGACACTTTTTTCCATCCTGCATTTTTGCAAACACAACAGTAGTGGCATTTGTACTGCTGTCGCAATTCTAGTTCAGCTTCCATTGTTATACCCAGTGTGAATGAGCAGTTACTCAGAAATCAGCCTGGAAGTGGCAGATGCAACCTTGTATGTCTTCTCGTGTGAAAGATTACAAAGGGCATACAAACTAGCTTCGCTGAATTGCCCAATACCACAGTGAGACAAAGGCAGGAACACTTTAGTACAGCCGTCACTGGTGTCACATTTCATACTTTGAGCAACATTTAATTGTAACGTGTGTTTGAGTGGTTACAAAAGACAGTATCACTTGTTAAGAAGCTGCATGATACTTGATAGAAACTTCAGAAAGGGGCATGTTTTGGAATTTTTTAAAATATTTTTTATTATTCTGCCGGTATGTTTGGTTAAGTTGGATACCAACTGTAGCTTACATGCAGTTATTGAAATTTTGTATTGGTAATCTTACATCAAAAATTGAAAGCAATCTAGTAAATAATTAGTTTTCTTAATATTGATATTTGTCTTATGATTTTGGAGTTGGATGTTCTGGTTATTCCAGCACAGTTGTGTTTTCATACCAAAGCAGTAGCTTTAGTGTATTTTCACTGTTAGTCTCACTCTTAGTCTTCATTAACTATTCATAGAGCATGTTTATGGTGTGCACAGTTGGAAGCAAAACATTATTGTTATTGCTTTCAGGGATGTTTCCATATTTCAGAATTTGGGCTTCCACAAAATGAATATTTTTTTGCTAGTATTGATGAACTTCCATGTAATATGTTTGATTACTGTTACTATATAATTCTAGTCATTTTTTTTATTTTTTATTTACTTTTTGTTTTTATTTTGTTATGATGCTTTGAAATTTGTCGCACATTCTTTCCAAGGAAAGCCATGTCGCCAGCAAGAGTCACCATTCGGGAGTCAGTTGGCTTCCGTCCAAAATGAACACATATTGACTGTGCACTTTCACTGAATGTTGTCTTCATTATCTGGGCTTCATTTTACACTACAAGGGAAGGGTGAACATCACAATAAAGGGGAAAAATGAAACAACGAGGCCCAGAGCAGTCATGCAGAATCAACACACAAGGGAGTTAATTACCGCACCAAAGACATAACACAAATACAACAACAAAAACGAGTCGCTTGTGATAACGTTCAGCTGGCATGCATGTAAACACAAGGCACATAAACTCCACCAGAGGTACATCCTCAGTGAGGTACATCATGAGGATGTACCTCTGGTGGAGTTTATGTCCCTTGTATTTACATGCATGCCAGGCGAGACTGAGACCGAGAGTTACCATAGGCGACTCAGGTCTTTGTTGTTGTACTTGTGGTACATATTTCGAGCGCTAAATTAATTAACACCCTTGTGTGTCGACTCATCACAATAAAGGATTTAGTCCAAATGCTGGTTGGAATAGTTAAGACACAGAGGGCCTTCTCTAGCACATTTTCAGTGTTGCAGATCCATAAGCTGTTCAGTAACAAGAGGTTTTTATTTATAGCCCCCACATAAAATTTTAAATTCTCAGCCCCAAGTGAAATTTAAGAGGGTTTCCACATGCTTTCTAAAAACTGCAAGGGATTGACAGGTGTCCATTATTTTACTGCCATTGTCGGCAGCAGCGACCTGCTATTCCAAGGCCGTTGCTGCAGACATCCCAGAGAAACCCAAAGATGACAATTTTTCTGACTCGCACTCAGTCAGTGCTGCTGTCTTCTTCATCTCTTTGCTTCTTTTCTTTGTCATCTTTGTCACATGACTGCCTCTTTTATTTGTTCACCCTGACATGACCTTATTTGAAGGTCGCTGGTGGTGGAAATTTAAAACTGAAAAGTTGCAAATCTCTGTATGTTCTCATCCACTCATTTGCTTGAGTTCATGCTGCCAAGGGAGGGTCAGACATGTACACAGTAATGCTATATGATAGTTTACTGTTTTTGAGTTATGATAAATGTAATAACTAATATTGTTGACATTTTTCTTGCCAAGGCAAAAGGCATCACAATTCACATAGCCCATTCTTTGCAACCATGTAAGTGAGATAGATTCTTTCAAATTTGCATGATGGTAGCCTGTATGTAATGTTTACCCATTCATTCAGACCAGTTTAACGACCTTGGCTTAAAATCAAGGTCACAGCAGCACTGGAAGTGTGAAACTGAAAAAGGTATTTTTCTCTTAAGTAATATAAGTTCTCTTGTTGCTACATTCCAACTTGGCATATTAATGACAAGTCATTTCACATTTGATTATTGGTGAATAAACAAGGAACAGTCAGTCAAAAGGATTTTGGGTGTCAGTTTGTGTTGTTGTGTTTGTTTCTAGTTTAAAAATGCCACTCTTGTGAAGATTAATGATTGTGCCGCTACAGCATCAGGCTGAACTTCGATGCAGGCCTCATTGACATTGTATGTGTTGGTGTGTGTGTGAGTGCACATGTGGGTGTGGGTGTGTGCATGTGTTGTGTGCATTGAATCTTGAAAACATGTACAGTTAAAGATTGTGTTAGGTGCTTAGGGCCTGTGCTGGTTAGGCACTTAGTTTAAGCACCCATTATTATTATTATTAATTTTCAGAATTTTTTGTTTGTTGTTTTCGTTTCTGTTTTTCGCTGGGGCTAGTAAATAGTTGAGGGTGCATCATAAGAGTTTCAGTATGGGGGGGGGGAGAAAATGACGTGTCAAATGCTGTCTGACAGTTTTTGTTTTGGTGCTTTGTTTTCATTGTCTTCTACCATGACTTGACCATGAGTTTGATGAGTTCAGAACGAAGTGCTTTGCACTCACTCAAGCAGCAACGTCTGGCCCAGCCTTATCTGCATCTCTGCTGCAGCTGGCTATGCTACAGCCTCAGAAATGGACATGTAGTTTTTGCTGGAAAGGAAGTGGAGCTTTGACTGGCTAGCAAAAGTAGCATGCAACTAAGTGTGGCAGAGATGCTAGGAAAGGCACATGGGCTGGCAGTTGCTATGCTAAGTGGGTGCTGTGCAGTGACTGAGGCAAGAGGGTCCCAAGCGAAGAAGCTGTATGTCAATAACGATGGAACAGAAACAGATTCACAGTACTTTCTCACTTAGTTGAAGGCCTTCTTATTTTGAAAAAAAAACTAATTGACAGTGGAAAGTTGCAGAGTCAGTGCCACCACTGCCATTTTGAGTTGATTTTTGAGTGACTTCTGGAATGTAACTGGCAGCCATGCACTGACCTTCGTCAGCTCCATGTTGGTAAAAAGCAACCCCCTAAAAGTACTTCTGTTGCATAGATATTCATAGTATTAGTACAACCACACAAAGCCTGAAACAGAACCATTTACCTGTTTTTAGCATTTTCAGGCCAACTTGCATAGATCTTCACTTGAGGTACCCATTCTTGCCAAGGGATCTGATTCAGTCCCCAGGCATGAGACTCTTTAGCCAGTGGTCTGAAATCAGGCTAAACCCAAAGCCTTGCTTTCTGGCACCCTTGCTCTTAGCTCTGCCATAATTGGTTACACTTCTGAAGGGGCGCTACTTGTCTCTGTGTGTATTATTTGTCTACCCAAATCACCCCCAAGTCTAAAGCTGTCCGCATCCTCTATAAAATTTGAAGAGAAAAAAAGTTCAGGTACTAACTAAAGCTGTGGAATCACTGCATCAAAGCATGCATGTGAATACCTGGCACATCTGCCCCTAGGTGAGAAGTTAGTACCGTCTCAGTTTGAACAGTTTTAGCTTTATTTGTGCTGGCATAAGCCTTGTGAGCAGCTGTAAAAGAAACACTTACGAAATTTGAGGTCTGTGGCAAACTTACTGCCGTTTGACTGGAGCACCAATAAAAAATAAAACGCTCTGTTGGCTGGCAGTTGTTGGATATCACTGGTGGGAGCTGCCACAAGTATCATTTTTGTCGTGACAAAACATGTCTGTTGTCACAACAAATTAATTTTGTCGCAGCAAGCATACTTTTGTCGCAAAACTTGTCGTGACAAAAATTATACTTGTGGCAGCTCCCGCCAATGATAGTTGGAAACATATGACATAACCAATTTATGGCGGTGGTTTGATAAAGAATACCAGGCAGCGGGTAGGGTGGGTGGGATTTCTGTCAACGTTAAGACAGGAATTGGGGGGGGATTTTATTTTTAGACTATACGGCCATCACAGTCTGTCAGTCTTGTGTTTAAATTCAGATACTGAGCACTTTGTTGATAATTATGGTGGCATTTTGTGTTGCTGTCTTGGGAGGAGTGTTTTCTGTTTTTCAGGCTGACAAGTCGCCACTGATGTTTTCTGCTCAGCGATTTTGCTTGCTGACTTCACCTTCTAAAATGTTTATGTCGCGAAAGTTGAAATATCTTTGACCTGATTTATATTTGTACATATATGGTTTGACATTCATTTTGTCTTGAATGTACTGCCACAGTCTCCATCAACCCATGATAAAATCGGCACATCTTGCACCCTTCAGTCTTCATTGTAATTTGTATTGCGCAAGATACATTCTTGAACCACACACATATTGGCCACAACAAATAATAACTATGCACAGACACTCATACACACATGCACTCAGATGCACACACACACACACACACACACACACACACACACACAATTCTCAACAAATCAGGTTTTTTTTAATATTTTTTTTTATAATACATGTAATCTGATCTAGATCTAATCTTGTCAGCCAGTATCCAGAGAAAAGTAAGCACAAAAATGAAGAGATGCAGCAGTCCAGGTAGTTTGCTATGCCAACTGGCTTGAACAAAAGTTTGGTGTAGGGGCAGGGGGGTCGATAGTCATCCAAAGGAAGAATCAAGATCTGAGAAAAACTAGGCCACCGTGATTAGAGAGATAACTGGTGCATTTTTTGCCTGGGATTAGTTGGAAAAAAACCTGATGTTGCTCAGACACTAAAAGTAAAGAGTATTTGGGCTTTGTTTGTCCACAGCAGGTGCAGTTTAGAAGAAAAAAATTAAATGGCCCATTTTCAGAGGTCACCATAGGATTAGGAGCGTGACAGTCAAATTAAAATATATAAAAAATGTAATGTCACTCAGCTGAATTTGTTCGTTTATGCATAGTTGAGTGCAATTTTCATCTTCCCCTTTTCTTCACATTGCATAATTTCTAAATGTGGTGTGGTCCTATTAATGGTCTTCTGATTTACTCGGTTTTGCTCTGTGGTGTGTTTAAAAAATATAAAAAATAAAAATTCTCTTTTAGATGAGTTTACACATTTTAATTGTTGTTACTGTATATTTTAATTTAATTAACCCCATAATTATGTACAGTACTTTATAAACTTGGTAATTAAAGCAGGTAGCTTTATAAACTTCATAATTAAAGCAGGTAGCTTTTGTTTGTTTCAAAAACTGAGTAATCCACAGCATGTCATTTGAGTTGACTGTTGCTAACCTTTTCAATTAAACTTGTAGGCAGCTGTAGTTTGGGAAGTATTACGAAAATTTCAGTACGGAGCTCAATACATTTAATGATTTATTCAGCAGTAGTTCTGTGTGTGATACTGTTGTGGTCATAAATTGTTCTTTTTTTAGGAGTGCACAAGGAAGGCTGTGGTCTCTGCATATTGCTGGCAGGACACCTGTACTTTGAGTAAAAATTAAATCTAGGCAAGAAGTAGTTTCTGTTGTAATTTGTGAGACTATGACTTGTTTGCGTTGGTGCAGAGTGATGAAAATATTATGTAAATCATGTGATGGCATGTTTGAGAAATCTGCTTGAGCAACATTGAACACCTTGCTTCATTATTTGCTCTCCGGGCACTTTCTGCAAATGAAATTCATATAACGTAAAATCAATTTTAAGCTGCTTATTGAATGAAGCATCTTGTGGAGTCTATTGCTGTAGTTGATTATAATATCACTATCACTGTTTTAGTCTAAATTTTGTCTGGGTTCTCCTCAGGCAGTGTATACAAGATTGACTGATTTAAAAAAGCAAAGAAAAAAAAGCATATCACTTATGAAGCAGCTCCTCCATTTGGATCATGCAACTAGTTACGAAAATTTGGTAGAAAAATAGAGCTGAACTTTGCCATAAGTGTGAAAACTAAGTTTAATACAGAATGATTCTTTCAGGTTCATTTGATTGATATATTAATTATTATGCAAAAGTGCGGAAGAATAAACTGTTGAATGTAATTGTTGTATTGATAAATATATGCTGGTGTATATATATATATGCAAAAGTGCTAAAGAATATATTGGTCAATGTAATTGTTGGATTAATAAATATATACCGGTGTATATATAATACGCAGAAATGCAGAAGAGTAAATTGTTCAGTGTAATTGTTATATTAATAAAATATATGACCAGAGTATATATGCAAAAGTGCAGAAGAGTAAATTGTTCAGTGTAATTGTTGTACTGATAGCAGAGGAATGGCTTTGCAGCAGGTACTCTCAACATGCCATCACAAGTTAGTAACTGGATTTTAATGTCCTGTCTACTGCACAGTGGCATCTCCAAATGATCAGACATTCATAGTTCAACACACATTTTAAAGCTCATAGTTTTAGCCTTATCATGCATAAAACTGTCCCAACTCTGACCCATGAACTTGACCCAGACATAAATATAACACAAAGTCCCACAACAGGCCAGAAAGTTTACAATCTCTAATTAAGCAGTAGGAAAAAAATACCCAAGAGCCTGAATGAACACATATGCAGTAGAAATTTGCTGTTATTGCAAGGGTAAATAAAGATTATATCAATACACATTTAAATATACCCATGGCATACACACATTTTGACATGAATATACAAGTACTTCAGTAGGCATGCAGACTGTAGATTATCAGCATGCAGAGGGAAGTGCGAATGAACTCAGTTACAATAGCAGTCCACTCCAGTAATGTACACAGGCGGTCTTAATAAAAAGTTTGCAATCATATGTGTATAAAAAATTAAAAAATAGACACTTGCATTTCAGCAAAATTGGCATAAGTGGAGTGTGTTTGACGCATGGAAACAACATGCACGCATGTGTACTAGCATGCATGCACAAACTCTCCCCCCCCCCCCCCCCCCCCCCCCCCCCCCCCCCCACCACCACCACCACCTCGCCCCCACTACAGATGAGTGGGCAGTCAGCCATGGAGCAGGGATACTGCTATGTATGCCATGCACTGAAGCCTTGTCGGCGATGGCAACAGAGATACCCAGTACTAGGCAACTACTCTCTACCATTACCACTGTATTAGTTTATTCGGAAAAACGTTGGTGCTCACACGCTCAGTTTGCAAACGTTTGCGTGCACCTTTGGCTTGCAATCTCTGATTCTGTTCAGAAGTTTACACAGCTAGTGTAAAAGTCATAAGTAACTCAGACTGCTAGAACTTGTTCATCAGTTCGCGAGACAGCAGAAGTGTGCAGATTATTTTTGAAGCAAGTGGTACTGGTGGTAGACGTAGTTGGTGGTGATCAAGGGGAAGGAAAACGTGCGTGTTCTGCGTTTCATATTCATTGTGCTTTCAGGTGGGGAAATTTAGTAAGGTTTCATCATTAGTCCAAGCCACTGTGTGTGACTATGCGGTTAAAAAGTGTATGCGCATGTGTGCACACACTTGCTCACACATACACACACGCACACACACATTTCAGGGATGAATGGTGTGTGATTTTCAGTCAGTCGCCTTTCAGTCAACAGCAAACCGTTCTAGCTCGTGGATTGTGGCGCAAGTCATTTTTCTTCACAAAACTGACTCTCCAACATGGTCCATGTGCCGGTGAGGAGAAGTGGATAGGTCAGCAGTACGTTGTACTTAGTTTATATTTTCTTCTGATGAATCTGAAGATTACACATTTATGTACATTAGTCCTGCCACTGCAGATTGTATTTAAATTAAAAGCAGCATGAATTCTACTGTTGTTGTTTTTTTGTTTTCTTTAATGGTAGTTTTTGAAAAATCATCTAATCAGTCAATTTAATTACACTGTTTTCTGTGTTGTATTCATTCCAATGCATAGCACGTTGATTTTTATAAATTCATATTGTGCGTTGTATTTGTCTGGAGGTGTAACAACACACCAGATAATTCAAATACAGTAATTTGGAACTTCATTTAATAATGTGATTAAAATTCAAATCGTAGTTATTTTGTTTGATTTTTTTGCTGCAAAGTGATGTGTTCTCTTTTTTTTTTTTTTTTATAATCTTGTCACAGATGCCACAATCTTGCTGTGGAAACTGAGCGATGTCCACTCACAAGCCAACAAAAATTTCAAGGAAGAAGATAGAGAGAACAAGGAAACATGGGTGGTCTACAAAACTCTCAGGTGATTCAGAAACAGTGATCATGTTGCATCTTTGCATACTTTTTTAACACTTTGCGATGGAAGCTAAAGATATTCTGAGATGGGGTGTAATCTTACCCAAACATGATCGTTGTCACAGAGAGTTGCTCCCTTTAACTGGTTGAATGGCTTGCTGCAAGAATATGATCTGATAGTCTTGGCCGATTGTGTAAAGAGAGCGTGTATGTAGTGTCTTTGTTTTGGGTGTAAAAATTGAAACCGGGATGGGAATGACATAGCAGAATTATGATGTCCTCTTTCTGACGACACTATGTGGTCTCTGCTGTTAGTAAAAAAGAAGTGCTGCTCAAGCCAGGTGGTCAAAAAAGACTGCTTGGTCCAAGGAAAAAAAATGAAAGTTCTTCTGCCTTTTTAAAATTTATTTATATTTTTTAGTAGGAGGTAAGATGAATTGCGTTATCTTGGTATGCAACAGGGGGAACTCTGCTTGATCCAAGGCAAAACTAAATTTGTTCTGCCTTTTTCTTTTTTTTCTCAGGTAGGCGGTAAGATGAATTGGGTTATCGTGGTTTAGAACAGGGAGGGGCGGGAATAGATCAGTTGGTGGAGCATCTAACTGAAAAGTCTGGTGCAATACTGATGCAGGTTCAAGTCCCCAGGGTGGCAAGGTTTTTTTCTCCCAGAGTCAACTTCCAGACTCTCTTGTGGTGTCTGTACACCCCCCTGTGTGCATCAGGATCTGGACACGTTAAAAATCCCAAACAATTAGCAGCCACACCATTGTTTGAACACACGAAAATACTACACCAGCTGGTAGGAGTGGGTAGCACTGCTCTCGCGGCTGCTGTGCTGTACCCAGATACGGCAACAGTCTGCAGGTCCCTGTGCACAGTCTGTCTCACCACTTCATCTTGGGCCATCAATTTTTCTCAGACCTTGAGGGTGTTTGATAGTCTTGCATTGATTCAGGAAGATGTCTTCATCTTTGCTTTTTTGACTGTCATTGCTGATGATGTTCTTGTCCACCTCCAGAGGTCACCTTGGTGGCATCTACGACCTGTGCTGGTCATCTGACAGTCGCTACATCGTCTCTGGCTCAGTGGACAACAGCGCCATTGCCTGGGATACACAGAAAGGTGAGGACAGTGCAGCTTGCTTCAGGGACACCAAAACAGGGTCTTGCACTGTTTAAAGTGGGCAGTCTTCCTTGGTAGATGTGTATATATACTGGTCCTTAGGTTTAGCAGCTTTGGTGTCCTGGAAAAATGAGGGTGTAAGGATGGGCATTTGTTATTCTTCTCAGTTTAGACATGTGTAGTATGTGCATTAAATAGCTGCTGATTTTGATAACCGTTTGCTTTTATTAGTCAGATTGTCGTTGGGGAGGGGTAATTTGTTTTAAAAATACTTTTTATTTTTTGAAGTTGGTATTATTTAGTTATTGTTTGACTTTTAAGAGTCAAGAGCACTTTTGCTGACTTGTACTGTGATGTTCCAGTTGTCAATTTGCTCCAGCACAGACCACACCTGTGTCGGGTGCACAGGTTAAAGGTTGCTGCTTTTTTTTTTTTTTTAAATGGGTTAAACTTATGGAGTATTTATTCTTCTGTATTTTGTTTTAAACTACAACATTCTCATATATATCTATTATATTTTTGTTTTGTTTCTTAAAACGATAATGTACATAAATGCAAAATAAACTGCCTTGTCTCAGATTTCTCTTGTAAGTATACCTGTAACGGAAGGAGGATTACTGTTGAGTATTTTTAGCAAGCGTGTTAGAAGACTGTGTTATTTTGATGTAATGCATGCTGTAATTTCTTTTCAGCCCATGAATTCCACAAAGCGCTCGGTTGCTTACGGATCCTGGTAAATTTTCAGTATTTTAGACAATTGTAATGTTAACCCATGCAGTTATTCTCTCATGGCAAGGGCACCCTATCTCTAGCCATCTCATTGCTCTTTAGTCGTTACCGTGTATTTGTTTTTGAATCAGACTCTCTATGCAGCCAGCACTATTTGTTTTTCTTTCATTCCGTTTGGATAATTGATCTGGAGCATTTAAGACATACGTCCATTTGTGAATGGGTTTTCATGAGAGGCAAGTCGACAGTCCTATTTTTGTCTGTACTGTAGTCACTGCATAAGAGCATGCCAGACGAGAGCTTGCTTGCGGTTTGCAGCACGTATATGTTCAAGGATTATTTGTTGTTGCTGCTCTCTTGAGACAGAGCCTTGGACAGCAGCCCAGTCCCTGCTACTGCTAGAAAACGACATGCCCAGTGGACACATACATGAAGGCGCCTCTCTCTTGTTAAAATTTCTTTTATATCAGACCAATAGTAAGTGGTGCGTCGCTGCTGTCCTCACATTCACTGTCATCTGCGGTCGTAAAGTAAGCGCAGCAATTAGTTTATGTAACAGCAGTACTGACACGCTTTCAGAAATCAGTCTTATCTCCCCCCCCCCCCCCCAAAAAAAATTGCTGCAGTTTCATTTCGAAAGATTGTGATCTTAAAAGCCTCAGAAGGGAACTCATCCTTTCTATCTTTTTTCTGCTGCTCTTTTTCAACTTTTTTCTTCTTCTTTCTCTCCCTGGCTCGAGTAATGGTAAATGTAAGGTACTTACAGTTGACAGGTGCTCAGGTCATGCCCGCTGAGGTGCACAGGTCATGTACACTCTCACCAAACTCCAGCTCTGGATAAGAGTATGCTTGCCTTTCCCCCATCCAACGCCCAAGATGTCCTCTTAAGTGGTGACTACTGTATCTTACTGAAGTTCTGGCAGTGACGCTCAGTCTCTCGTTGGTGAATAATGGGCAGCAGCTGCTGTTTGCAGTGTTGGATCTGATGGAAGACGTGCATGTTGCTGGCCACAGAACAGGGCTTCACAGCTGTACGGTGAGGGCCATATAGGACTCTTCAGCCACTGTCCGAATTCAGAAAATTCCAGTCGCTTCTCAGCAACGGGTATGGGTTACTTGCAGACAGCTACTGCAACTGACAGCGTGGCCTTTGTGTCATGTTCAGATCTGTCATTTCACAGTTTTAGACTCACCTAAAAAGCACATTGGTGTGTAACAAAGAGTGTGTGCAGCTGTCTGTGGCACTGGCAAACATTGTACCATAGGCTTTTACTCGGAAACAGTTTGAGATCTTTCAGACTTTGCATGATGATGATCACTTTGCTGTATACTTTTTTGTTAACCACATTGGGTGACCTTAGGCTTGAGGCTTGTCCAGCCCTCCGGGTCACTTGGCCCATAGGAAGCAAAACTAAGGTTGTATTTTCTCATGCTTATCAAACCTGATTCAGACTTTGTATGGTTGCTCAACACATGGACACTACGTATGTTTTTGCACAGAATCATTTCCATAGCTTTGCTTTGTCTTTGGCGAAGATAATTCACAATTTTGTTTGGCAAAAGGGTCAGGGAGCTTTTTCTCAGCGACTGTTTTTGTCAAATCTTCTAGATTTTGCATGTTGACAGCTTGCATTATTAATTTTTACATTTTCATAGCACTTTTGGTGAGTTCAGTTGGATTTCAAAGCTGCAATGTTGCCCAGAAGTTGAAACATAAATTTCTTTGATTGATTGTTTGATTTTTGTTACTGCCATTGCCTCCAGAGTCCTGCAGAGATCGCTGTCTTGAACCTGGCACTTGCCTCCACTATCTTAATCATTTTGCATATAAATATTGTAACACATGCTATTGCTAAAGACTTCGACTCACATTTCTGTGTGGTCTTTCCACAACTGAAATTTCCACTCACACTGCATCTAAAACAGTATTCAAAAGGTCCAGAAGTATTGAGAAGAAGGGAAACATTAAAAATTGATGCATAAGACCACAGTTTAAAGTTCCAGTTTTGTGGCATCAAAAACAGTATTAAAGGACAAGTCCAAGGTTAGGGGTGATTTTTGACGCAATTTCTGTTAAAGCTCGCTGAGAACGATGATGTAGGTGAAACTGTGATCTGAGGGTTATAAATGCACGAAAAAGGCATTTTCTGTCGTACCGAAAGCGTCACCATGATGCCCAAATCACATGACCATATGCCTACTACGTCACTCTGGGGAGTCACTGCAAAATAGCCAACTCGAGCTCTGAAGACGAAACTGATACTTTGCCCGAGAGACCCACAAGGATACAGCCATATCAGTTTGAGCCTGTCAGGCAGGATTTTGAAAGAGTACAGGAACATTGTGTCAGCTTCGAAGCAAACCCCATGCAGTATTCCATGGGGTTTGCGAAATCGCACTCACTGAAGTACTCGCTACACAAATGGGCGTGATGCGGTACAGCAAGAAAGTCAGCTTGTTTGAATTGTATAAATTTAATTAACTTTCGCCTCACTGCGGGTCGATTGCGCGGGAGCTCGAGCATTGTTATACCTGGGGTCGTCTGCGAATTGTTACAGTTCGTGGCAACACAGTAGGCCGGCATAGTTAACTTTTTTTGTCGACCGCATGCATACACAGTTTACTGAAGAATCTAAGATGGCAACCGCACTGACTCCCCAGACTGAGCCACTTCCAGGAAAGTCATGTGACTGATGGAGAACCTGAGACTGTAGTCTCGGCCAGCCTACAGAAAATAAAATTGATTAAAACCCCAATTAAACATTTTTTAAATTTTTTATTTCATTAAATCTGAAACTAGTGACTCGTTTGTCAATCATTTCGATGGTCATTTTGCATACTTAAAAACCTTGGACTTTTACTTTAACATGGTCCAGAAATATTGAGAAGTAGGAAAACGGTAAAGATTGACATACAAGCATGTTTCTTGATGGCGTCCCATCCACCCTCGGAGTTTTTTGTTTTTTTTACTTTACTTTAGCACAGAATGGTGTTCGCTGGTCCACTCACTGTCTCATGCTGACAGTCATCACTGGCAGCAGTCTGACAAGCGGGCAACAGTTGTCACCAGCGGAAGCCTTCTCTGTGTTGACGATTGTCGCCTGTGGCAATGAGAAGGTTAATGAAACAACTGTAATGCATATATGTGCAAAACGGGTAATTAAAACGTTTCCTGCTTCTGCAGCTTGTTTAGATCTTGTGTTTGCGCTGGTTTTGGTGACCTTCATCAGTTTTGAAGGCAACAGAATTCTAAAAACAAAACACTTATTTTGCCCCGTTTCAAATCGGAGCTGAATGGGTGTTTGTTCATCTTGTCATCGGTTTGTTTGAAGTAATTGACGGTTTTTGCTGATATGTCTACGGGCACTTTAGAGTGTGGAAGAAGTTCATTGAGTGAGAGTGTGGTGCTGCGTGTTTTGGACCGGCAACAGTACACATAAGAAGGAGCCCAGTGATAGCTTACACTTTCTTTGCAGGGTGTGTAGTGGATGCTTCATAAGCAGGGTGGTGGGGGGGTAAGTAAGTTGATGTTTTACGCCCATTCAGCTGGTACGGTTATATCAGGGCGATAGGATGGGGGGGACCAAAAAAACACCCACAAAATTGTCCTGATCTGTTCTGCATCTGATCTCAAAATATCTGTGATGTCAGTGTTTTGCTTGGTAGGTGTGGTGTGACTCGCACTCTCAGTCAGTTTTGGTTTGGGGGGGGGGGGGGGGGTAGCATAATTGAGATAGTTGATGCTTTGAGCCCAATAAACCCCCTAGGGTTATGCCAGTGCTAAGGGGGGCATAAAGCAATGTTTCAAACGATCAGCAGGAGATCAAGAAAGAGGTTGGGGGATTTATTTTTTATTTTTATGGGGTTAATGGGGGGAAAAACCTGTGGAATTTTTGTCTGGCCTGAACTGTCCATCCTGTTTGCTGGTAACATTGAAAGTGTCTTAAAGCAATGTTTCAAACGATCAGCAGAAGACCAAGAAAGAGGTTGCAAGATTGGGGGGGGGGGGGGGGGGGATGTTTTTTTATGGGGTTAATGGGGGAAAAAACCCACCTGGAATTGTCTGGCCTGAATTGTCCATCCTGTCAGCTGGTAACTTTGAAAGTGTCTAAAAGGTAACCATCACCCTGTTCTAAAAGATAACCATCACCCTGCATCTGTATCATAGCTGTGCTTCCTTGGGAAACTTCTTTTATTTACCATCTTCATGCAGTCACAGAGAGTGTAAAGAGAAAAAGCACTTCAGGTGTCAAAACACTTGCAATGCTTTACACTTTGATATGTAGCAGAAAACTGCACAGTCACACAGCCACTTGCTGAAAAGTACACTGAGGAATAAAGACAGTATTATAGGAGAAACTTCAGACAGGTTCATGTAATTCCAGCATTCTGATACTGGAATTGGAGAGCTGCTAGGTGGTTTTTGCACAGGTGGAGGGAGCTTTGGTCTTGCACTCCAGGTAGGCCAAGGAGGAGAGAAGCTGTGTGCATTTTGAACAGACCTGAGGTGGAATTAGCAGTGAACAAGTTGATGTGCACCCAGATATATATGTGTATATGTATATATATGCACCGTTTGATCAAACTTGCCCAGACCAGCCAGTTATTTAAAGGAACCTAACTGCATGGTTTATTGCATGGTTTAAAAATAAAAATACATAAATAGGTTTGAAAGATTACCATTCTGTCTTAAAGTCTGAGTGTGTAACAGCACAGTGCTAGTCTTCTTCACCAGTAATCTCCTGTGGGGTTTCTGTTAAGGATACTAAGTCAAGTGCACCTGACCATTATAAATGATTTTTTTTCGTTTCTTTTTTTTCTCTCCCCTAGTTTTGGTTTTTAATGGATAGAAACATACACACATAAATATCATTATACCAGACAGTTGCATCCCTGTTTTTAGATGCTGCCAAACCAGTATACTGGTGAAAACAAACAAAAATGCAAGTGACTTTGAGAACTGTTCGGTCATATATATGTGAATGTGTTTGTCGGGACAGATTATTTTGTTTATGCACTTCTTTCAATTAACAGTTTGTCCTGACTGTCCTGGATCATAAGAATGGCCAGGTTGCCAGTTGTATTTAGACTGTTAGCCTTAGTCCCCATTCTCCAAGTACAGTGGAACCCACTTAAGATGAAACTCCCCTTAAAGGAACTGTCCTCTTCAAAACGTGATGCATCCATCAGGAGGAACAGATCAAATTGAAAACTCTAAAAATTTAAAAAAAGGCATTTTGTTTTAAAATGCCCCATTGATTTCATATTAAGTGTAGAAAATGTTTGTTGTCTTGATTTGCTCAAAAACCTGACTTGCATGATGTTTTGCCACCCAGCACAGGTGGTAACTTCAATGGCTTTGTGGTATAACGAATAAGTCAGCCCAGTTGGAGAGGGGGAAAAAACGTAAAGCTTTTTATTTTTAAAGAGAGTATTTTATGGAAAATCAGCAGAGCATTTTCAAACAAGCACATGCCCGACTTTCTTTGTTCTTGGTCTGCTTGACCTGATGGAGAAAACATGCTTTGAGAAGGCTAGCTCCTTTAACTTAACGGATGAAAGAAAAAGAAGAAAAGAAAAAAAACAGAAGACAAAAACCCCAGATGTTTTCACCTTCCTGGTAATGATCAGTTCTTTGAACTTGCAAGGCAGGTTTAAAAAAAAAAAATGGAAAACAACAACGACGACAACAAATGTGTAAGGACATTCCAGACACTTTGTCCTAAGGGGGTTCCATTGTAGGTTAATTTTACAGTGTGAGTTGGCTCAAAAGCCAAACATGTCTAACACTACCCAACTGAGGCAGACAGATAGCAGCAGTCCGCGAACCCCCCACAGTGGAGTAATTAAAACTCCCCACTCTGGCTGCCTGGAGCCACTGAAGACCACTTTGGTAAGTGATACTGCATGCTGGCATGCCGCACTGTACGGTGTCTTGTCTTAGCTGTGAACACTTGCTGACAAAGGATGATGGGGTGGGGGAGGGGGGGGGGGGGGGGGGGGGGGGGGGAGGAAGGGGGAGGGGAAGAGCAGAAGAAGAAGAAAAAAATCAATATTTTCGTGCAAAGTGCTGAGTTATGATTGCATGCTGTAACACTCCAGTTTGAATCAGAACACACGCAAAGCATTTCCCCACAGACACCTTGTGTTGACTGTCATTTTGGAAGCACTGTCTCATTCCTTGTGAGAGGAGTAGGCATGTAGGAGTTTTGATATGATGCTGTGTGTGTAATCAGAGCTGTGGCGAACGTGTAGCATAGTTTCCCTGCGGAGCCGAGCCGAGCAGGCAACAGTAGAATGCAGGAATGGAGTTGTGTTGTAACAGTGCTTGTAATGAGCTTTGCCAGGGCACAGTAGTGGCTGGGTCACACATGCCCTCAGCCAGTGGAAGGCGACAGGTAGGCTGCATACGTTTGGACAGGCGTGGCTCATTTGACGATTTGACTGATTAATCAACAATGCACATTTTCAGCAATTGAAAAAAAAAGAGAAAAAAAAGAGAAGAAATGCTTGCTAATGGATGGTGGCTGCAGTTTCAGTAAGCAAGCCCTTGGTGCCCAAATCGTTTGTGTGTGTGTGTGTGTGTATATGTTTATGTGTATGTTTTGGGGGGGTCGGAGGGGGTGTTTGTTTTTGTTGTGTGTGTTTTTGGTGGGGTGGGGGGGGGGGGGGGGAACAGGTGTTGGTTTTTTCCCACCCTGTTTTTATGATACTGCTCCTTTTTTCTCCTCTTTACCCCCCCCCCCCCCCCCCTTCTACATGTAGCCTGTTATTGTACAGTCAAACCTAGCTGGGTTGCCACCTCTATGCACTAACTACCTGTCCAGCCTGACCAGGGGGATGCCTGAGCAATAAGAGCACCAAGTGTGTTTTCCATTGACCTGCCTGAGCTGCGTAAGCTGACCAGTGTTCGCTGGGCCCTAAGGTGGTTTCTTCAGGCAGGTTTGACTGTGCGCGGCAGTGCAGCAGCACCGTCAGATCAGAAGGGTGTTGACCGTCCCCGTGTTTGTGTGCAGATGTCAAGCTAGCGTTGTTCAACGGGCACAAGGGCTTCGTGCAGGGCGTCGCCTGGGACCCGCTGAGGGAGTACATTGCTACGCTCAGCTCAGACAGGTGAGGGTGGAGCATGTTCGACACGCAGGTGCTGTGCACGCAGTCTTGGCCTCAGCCTCAAGTGTGTAGCGTTCGTTACGCAGGGTTCACATTATCCAATCATTTGCGGTATTTTGCTGCTTAATATCAGCGTATACCAGTTAAGAAATCAGCTGTCAGTTGTTTTGTTGTTTAACTGGTTCTCAAAAAGAAACAAAATAAATGCAGGCATAGAGAATGTGACTGGTTCTCAACAAAAAAAAAAGGGGGAATAAATACAGAGATATAGAATGTGAATGTATGTATGTGTCTGTGTTCTTGACAGGGAAGGGAGCAAGGTGTTTGCCAGTAGAGCTTTAGTAGTAGTATAGACAACCGTGTAGACTTTCTGACCAGTTGCAGTGGTTGGCTTACCGGTTTTTGGGAACCCCTCTCACCACCTTACAGGTGTCACACCAGTTTGAAAAATGCCTAGCTCAGTCACTGGTGTACCACCTCTGTAGCCGAAATGCTAGCAACACCTCCACAAGGGGCCGCTTGTGAAGCCCCCCCAACATGAGACTCTTTAATCGTACCACCAGTACTGGTCCACAATGTCTCTTGACCGTCTGCACACCTGTGTCCCGTAACAACAACTCATTTTCTGGTGATGGAATTTTCAGATTTCTCCCTTGTCAACTACACTCTTTTTCTGGTGATGGAATTTTCAGACTTCCAACTTTGAAAACCAAACAACAAAGATTTTGAAATCAAAGACAGGTGAAGTTAGGAGGGTTTTGTCTCTAGGGTTCTTAGGGTAGCAGGGGTGGGGTGGGGGGACACTTAGAACTCAGAAACTGTGCAAATAAGCAGAGAAAAACTAGGTGTAATTAAGCAGACCTGCAACACTGAGGGTATATTTTGCTGCAGGCGGCTTCTGTACTAAGCGCATTTAGCTCGGGGAGCAGGTTTTTACTTTTAGAGGAAATGGTCAGGGAAACTTGCTGGAAGCAGCAGCTATGTGCAGATATACATACATTCATGTATATTGCAGATATATGCATAACAAAGTATGTATATCCAGAACTCTGCATCCTTCGTGGTGTCTTGCCAGGTCCTGCCGCATCTACAACCTGTCCTCCAAGCACTGTACCCACACCGTATCCAAGATCGTCCCACGCCATGCTTCATCCAGCGCATCTGAAGGCTTGGCCATGCGCATCTTTCATGACGACACCTTGCGGTCATTCTTCCGCCGACTGGCCTTCTCTCCAGATGGACAACTGCTAATCACCCCGGCCGGGCTAATGGAGACCAGCAAGGGGCAGACTAACGCTACCTTCGTCTTTGCCCGTGGAGCTTTCAAAGAGTGAGGATGATTGGTTTTTGCATTGGGCTCTTTTGAAGAACTACAGCTGGCCTACAGTAACTCTCACCTGGCATGTGTGTGAATACAAGGTACGTAAACTCCACCAGAATGTTTTTTGCCAGGTGAGAGTTACCATAGGCGACTTGGGTCTTCGTTGTTGTGTTTTTTGTGACGTCTTTCGAACACATGATTAACTTCTGGGCGTGTTTCTTCTGCACGAGCGCTCTGGGCCTTGTTCTGTTTCAGATGTTGCATTAGGCTATTTTGAAAAACACTTGGTTTTTGCGTTGGGCTGTTTTGAAAAACAGTTGGTTTTACATTTGGTGGTTTTGTGTTGGGCTGTTTTGAAGAACGATTTTAGGCTTTGTTGGTGAGGTGTTTAGATAGCAGGTTGCAGGCATTCAAATTGGGGGGGGGTGGGGGGGGGGGTTGAATGTGTGGAATGGCACTGTAATATTCAGTTTTTCAGAGACATGTAGTTTGGGTCATGGATTGGTTGCTGTATTTTCACTATTCTGAACCTCTTCGGGTTACATTACTAGCTATTTTTTCCTCTGACAAAGGTAAGCTAAGGGAACCAGATTTGTGTGCGTGCTTCATTTCTTTGAATGTCTTGCACTGTTGAAGCAGACAACTGAGAAAGAAGACACTGGGCAGGTACGGTTGACACTTGTTTGACCATCGCTTGGGTTTTGAGGTGGGGGATAATATGCTGAGCGCTGTCTGAATCAGATCCTTCCAAATTTTTCTGGTCTCTGCTTTCGCGACCCCCACCACACACACCACACCCCATTCCACCCACCCACCACGAAGTCCAACAGTGCCATGAGTGACTGTTGCATTTTGAACTACTGTGCTGTGCCATGTCCATCATCGTCAGTCCAGTTTTGCTCTGATTTCAGACCAGCTGCATACCTCCCCAGCGTTAACAAACCCTCCGTGGCAGTGCGAGTGTGTCCCTGTCTGTTTGAGCTGAGGCAGGTTCCTAAAATGAACGCAACTGGTGAGTACAGGAATTATAAACAATAAATAATAATAACTGAAGTATTTATAAAGTGCAAAATCTTGTGTGTAGAGACTATAAATAATAACAATTGAAGTATTTATCAAGCGAAAAATCTTGTCTGTGGGTACTATAAATAGGGGGGGCACCAATCTGTGCAACAGTTGATTGGGGTCTTTAATTGTTTAGATTATGTACAGGACAATACTTTTTTCTTTTTTTTCTGAAATTTGTTCCCTGCACTTCATAATTGGTAGTGCCTTATCTGTGAATGAAATAGTAAGGTTCATTTTGTTCAAGGTTGTGTATACATTTTGTTGACTATTGTTTTTGTGTCGTGCGCTTTGGGTTTGCATTAGCTGTAAGACTCTTATAAATACTCTTTTACATTACATTATGTGTGTTTTTTCTCCCTTGATCTGTTGTGCAGGGCCTGCGAACGAGCATGCACGGGAATGGAGCAAATACTCGACTGTGTTCAAGTTTGTATTGTTCTTTCTGCTGCTTTGCAAAAACCTTTTTGTACGTCTCAAAACAAAGTGTGTATGTGTTGGGGGGGGGGGGGGGGGGGGGGGATTCGAATTGCCTTGTTTAGGATTGTTGAAGATAATACCTGTTTAGATCTGCTGAAGCTTTTGCAACTGAACTTAGTTGGGTGGTGCCTTAAATTTCTGTCATGCTTTAAAAAAATAAAAAAATAAAGTACTGGTCTGTTTAGTATTTTCATACAACATAAATGCTGTGAAGGGTGGAATTATGGGTAGGTAATAATGAGACTATTTTCTTTCTTGATATTGCTGCTTCTCATACAACACATGTACATTATTTTTCTTGTGTATTTAGATATTGTTAGCTGTCATACACGTATTACTTTCTTGAACATAATAATTACCTTTGACTTTTTTTCTTTCTCATTTAAGGTTAAAAATGATGGAGAATGTTGTAAATGCCGTGAGTTTGTGTAGACCAGAAAATAGCGCTATATAAAAGTGATCTCTTATTATTATAATGTCTTATCATTCTTGACTTGGATTTATGTGAATTTTTAAAAAATTATTTTTATAGTTTGCCGTACCGTGTGGTGTTTGCTGTGGCAACCGAAGACTCGGTGGTGCTGTATGATTCTCAGCAGACGTTGCCCCTGGTCTTTCTCTCCAACATCCACTACCACACACTCAGCGACCTTTCCTGGTTTGTAGCTGTTGTTTGGATTTGTACATAAATTGTGCATGTCACTATTTGTCAGTAAATGAGGATGCTGGGATCGGGATAGTGATGAGGGTGATGAATATTTTCAGGTGTCATGTGTCCGTAGTTGTTTATGGAACAAAGACAGGAACAAAATGTGAGCTTGTGATCAGCCGTAAAAAATTTTTTTTAAAGAACATAAATATTTCAAGACGTTTTGCGATTTTTTTGTTTTCCAGTTCAGAATATGCCCAGTTTGGGGGTTTTGGTGGCACGTGTAAGTCTTGTAACATCTTGCTGCTGTAGTGTCGGTTTCTGTACTGTGCTTTGTGTGGTCTCGGGGTTTGTATTTATGTGGCAAAGTACAGGCATTTGCCATTTTTTCTGGAAGCCATGTTAAAATTATTTTCAGATTATTTTCACCAAGAACAAAATGAAACGGAAAAGAAATGAAAATACTCACCTTTTCTGAAAAAAATACTCCTGTTTTTTTGTTTTGTTTTGCTGTTTTGCTTATCTGTATTTGAGTGTCAACAGTTCTGGAAGCAAGATGATTGTTTTCAGAGAACTTTACACAGGCATATTTTCAAACATAGTAGAGTTTGAACAAAGTGTTACACCTTCCCATTTTGAATGTGAATGAAGTGAGCATTTTGTGAGCATTTTGTTCTCCTGGCCAGACGTGGTCTTGTTGGTTTTTTGTGGGGGGTAGGGGAAAGCTTGAGGATTTGGGTGGCACCAAACCTCCCATCACACCAGTATGTGACTGGAACCAACACACTTTTTCTCCACACAGATTGTAACAACATAAGCGACATTTTGTATAATGCTGATGTTATAATTTCTGTTGTTAAATTGATTGTACAGAGTCCTGAGGGTAAGTTAGTATAATAGATTTTGTTTTTGTTATTTCTTTTGTCTAATATCATCTCAGTGTGAACAGACATAAAACAAAACATTGGACTGGATCTCCACACAGGGTTGCAGGTTGTGTGCTGATCAGCGAATGGAAAATTGTACTGTTCTAAGAGCGACTCCATATCGCTAATAGCTACCTGGCTGCTGGTAATCTGAAGGAGTGTCCAGCCGAATGATTCTGTACAACTCTGTTGCAGGTCGAAAGATGGAAGAATGTTGGTGGTGTCGTCGATGGACGGCTACTGTTCTGTGGTGACGTTTGCCGCTGGAGAGCTGGGAGTCCCCTACACACCAAGACCTGCATCATCGGTTTCCTTGGAGACACGAACATCAAACAATCCAAAGGTAATAGTCTTATACATGTTTACTCCCAGGCGAGTGTTTTGTTGGCCATTAGGCTGTTTTGTTCTACCAGTGATTTGAACTTGCCATTTTATTTATTTGAATAGAATGAAGAAGAAGAAAAATTAAATAACAGAAGTAACCCGGAATTATTCTTATCTTCAGTGTCTGAAGACCTGGACATTTCATTCGGAGAGATTCTCAGGTGGCTTAAATGAACCCTTTTCTAGCCAGGTTAGTATATATATATAGGTATATAACGTTTTGTGCAGCAAAGTTGTACAAGAGTGGTGATGGACGTTGTGACGGACAATAGGTGGGCTCCATCCCCCAACCCCCACTTCGTCCCACCCCCTACCTCCATGCCCTCCTCCCCACACTTACATTTGCCAACCAACCAACTGCCCTTCTGCTAGCCCTCCTTGTTTTTGCTCCAAGCAGCAGTGCCCTCTTTCTCCCCCCCCCCCCCCCCCACCCCACTTCTTCCACTGCTATTGACAGAGTTGTGTCCAGAACTGTGAGCCAGCTTTGTACTTGTGACTTGTGCTTGCTGGATCGTGTTTGGAACTGGTATTGACAAATCTTGACTGTGTGTGTGATTTGGACCCTCGGATCTTCCCTGTTCAAGGTTGGGCAAGATGACCCGGGCAGAGATCCTTTCACTACATCTGTCTGACCTATGAACCAGAACTCTCTTCCTCTCTGTGTGAAGCATACCGTTTCACTCTCTTGTTTTAAGTCCAGCCTGAAAACCCACCTTCTGAATACTGACGTGTGATTCCCTTTTTTCTCTTTTCTACCAACCCATCACCAGTAACGCATGTGTTTGTAGTGTGTTTGTGTGCGTAAGGGGCTAGGGTGTGTTTGTGTGCGTAAGGGGCTAGGGGCGGGGGTGCATGTGTGCCCATGTGTTTATTTGTGTGTGTGTGTGTGATGAAGTGCATGTATCCATAGGCTATTGCAAGCGTCAGGGCTCTTATGAGATGGGGCATCATAAATATTATTGTTATTATGTTATTTGTCCTGAGGTAACCCTGTGCAGTTGACAAGACAAATGAGTGAACCCTCCCCCAACCTAGTTCTCTGATTTAAAACCAAAAGAAGAAAACGTTGTGCTTTTCTGTGCTCAATCCAAGAACAAATGAACAAACTCTCCCCGCCCCACTTCTCTGATTTAAACTGAAAAAATGGGGAGAGAAAAACCTTTGCATTTCTGTGATGAATGATGATTCTGCATTTCTGTGATTTGTGAATATTGCACCCACCCAACCCCCTGCACTCCCCCCACCCCCGCTTCACCCACCCTAATTTAAGGGGAACAGAATCATCCTGTATCACAATGTTAAATTGCTATCTTCACAGATGTTTGTCTTCTTTTTCACGGAAATGTTATTACCATATAGATTATAGTAATTATTATTAACATGTTTAGGTTAGTCTGTGTATTTGCTGATGCTTATATTTCCAGACGTGCTTCACAGCACCAGGTTTTCCCCATTGCCGTACGCAGCGCTGAACATCGCAACAGTATCAGGCGTAGCAGTATGGGTACTTCTCTATTTTATTTTACCAAGGGTTATAAATGTTCAGTAGAATACTGTTTTGGTATCGTCAGAAAGATCACTTCAGGAGCAACCCCAGTTAAGCAGTTAAAATATACACTGACACTGTATTGTGAATGATTTTTGTCATATCTGTGTGGTAAATACCAGTCTGTCAGCGCCATTGGTCAGGGTCTCTTCACAAAAGAAGCTTTGTTTTGGTGTTCCCCACGGTTTTGTTTTGGCTCTATGCACAGTTTTTGCTGACACTCAACTCTTTTAGTTGTTGACTCCATCTCACTGTCATTCTTTGATTGCTGGCATTGAGCAATGCCTTGACTTGGTCAGGAGAAGGATCACTGGTTGTAAGTCTGAAGCTGAACAGTGGCAGAGCTGAGGCTGTTACAGTTCCGTCACATAGGAGGAGGTGCAGCATGTTGCAGGTTAACTCCTTGCCAACATAGCCCAGGTGGCTGGCGTATCTGCACTCACTGAAACAGCCAACAGCCTCACAACGTAGCCAAATTAACACTTTTAAAATAATTTTTACAGCCCTTTTGTAACACTCAGTTGTAATATATTTGGTATTAGTGGAAAGATGAATTCAAGACCAACCTAGAAATATGCATATGTGTGCATTTTGTGCTACCTGGCTGTTGCCAAAGCAACTAAAACATGGCCAACAAAGTTTAAAACGGAAAGTGTTTACATGCAGCTCTGATCAGCTTTGAACAGATCGTGAACACAAAATAAGGTTAAAATGGGACGCATCAAAGTTCTACCCATACGTTTGAGTTCCCATTAAATAACTGGCACCATAGGGCACATCATTATGATGGTGCATGGTGTCCACAAAATGAAAATAATGATAGTCCAAGCACACATCATCACCATTCTGTCGGAAAATGGCTGTGGTCTGAACCAGTGCATGGGTTTCTTTGTTCAAAGGCATCATTTCCACTCCCTTCCAATTGATTAGGAAATGTTACCTAAGAAAAGTCAGTTGACTACTAGGTAAAATTCTGCAAGTTGTTTCCCTTTGTTGGTTCATCATCAGTAGACAATCAGAAACATGTCCGGGCATATTTGTGCACAGCGTGAAAGTGACTCACTGATGCAGCATACTACCAGTGAATGCTGCAGTGACAAGGGAGCCCAGCGTTCCACTCATATATGCCCGGATCATTGGCAAAAAGTTCAGCACTTGAGAATTGGAAACTATGCTTTGTTCAAGAGCCGCATAAAAAAAGCACTTGAGAGTTGGAAACTATGCTTTGTTCTAGAGCTGCATAAAAAAAGCACTTGAGAGTTGGAAACTATGTTTTGTTCTAGAGCCACATAAAAAAAAAAGCACTTGAGATTTGGAAACCATGTTTTGTTCAAGAGCCATGTAAAAAAATCAAAAAAATATCTTGGGGTTCACAGCTACATTTCTTTGTCTTTGGTGAAACATATCGACCATGTCAGTCACACAACTGATCAGGAAACTCCACTCTGTCTGCCACCTCCTGACAGAAAGCCTCTGCTCAGCTGATGCGTCCATTTCCCTCCGAGTCTGGACAACTTCAGATCTTTGCTTAGTGACAGTATCTCTCTTTGAAAAGAATCAAAATTACACAGCCAAGGCAGGTCTTTCACAAAACCAGATATTGCCCGTTTGCAGGAGCTTCACTGGTTGCCAGTCACAGAAAGAATCCTTTTCATTTTGTTTCTTTGATGGTACCCTGCAACCATACAAGCAGTTTGTCAGTGTACGTTCCACCTCATGCTTTCCATTTTAGTTCTGATTGGCAGATATCGAAAAATATTTTAAGTATGGTCAGGGCTTGGTCATTTTCCATTAGGGCCTGCCTTCCCCCAATAATCTAGAACAAACTTCCTTCTCATGTCTGATGCTGCTGTACTCTGTCATGGTTCAGGACTTCAGTTGTAACCTTTCTCATTGCTTGTCAGTCCTCTGCCTACTATGAATCTCTAACTGGTTACTTCTCAGTCTTCTGCCTACTTTGAATCTCTAAGACGATCCTGTTACTTCTCAGTTCTCTGCCTACTTTGAATCTCTAACCTATTACTTCTCAGTCTTTGGCCTACTTTGAATCTCTAACTCATTACTTATCAACCTTCTGCCTACTTTGAATCTCTAAGACTGTCCTGTTACTTCTCAGTCCTTTGCCTACTTTGAATATCTAACCAGTTACTTTTCATTCTTCTGCCTACTTTCAATGTCTGAAGTCTTCTGCCTACTTTGAATCTCTAACCAGTTACTTCTCAGACTTCTGCCTGCTTTGAATCTAACTGGTTACTTCTCAGCCTTGTGCCTACTTTGAATCTCCAACCAGATACTTCTCAGTCTTCTGCGTACTTTGAACCTCTGTCCTGTCACTTCTCAGGCTTCTGCCTACTTTGAATCTCTCACGTCTTCTGCCTGCTTTGAATCTCTAGCCAGCTACTTCTCAGTCTTCTGCCTACTTTGAATCTCTCACGTCTTCTGCCTACTTTGAATCTCTCACGTCTTCTGCCTGCTTTGAATCTCTAGCCAGCTACTTCTCAGTCTTCTGCCTACTTTGAATCTCTCACGTCTTCTGCCTACTTTGAATCTCTCACGTCTTCTGCCTGCTTTGAATCTCTAGCCAGCTACTTCTCAGTCTTCTGCCTACTTTGAATCTCTCACGTTACTTCTCAGCCTGCTTTTGAATCTCTAGCCAGCTACTTCTCAGTCTTCTGCCTACTTTGAATCTCTCACGTCTTCTGCCTGCTTTGAATCTCTAGCCAGCTACTTCTCAGTCTTCTGCCTACTTTGAATCTCTCACGTCTTCTGCCTGCTTTGAATCTCTAGGCCAGCTACTTCTCAGTCTTCTGCCTACTTTGAATCTCTCACGTCTTCTGCCTACTTTGAATCTCTAGCCAGCTACTTCTCAGTCTTCTGCCTACTTTGAATCTCTCACGTCTTCTGCCTACTTTGAATCTCTAGCCAGCTACTTCTCAGTCTTCTGCCTACTTTGAATCTCTAGCCAGCTACTTCTCAGTCTTCTGCCTATTTTGAATCTGTAACCTGTTACTTCTCTGTCTTCTGCTTACTTTGAATCTAACCAGTGACTTCTCAGTCTCCTGCCTGCTTTGAATCTCTAACTGGTGACTTCTCAGTCTCCTGCCTGCTTTGAATCTCTAACCGGTGACTTCTCAGTCTCCTGCCTGCTTTGAATCTCTAACCGGTGACTTCTCAGTCTCCTGCCTACTTCGAATGTCTAACCTCTTACTTCTCAGTCTTCTGCCTACTTTGAATCTCTCAAGTCTTCTGCCTACTTTGAATCTCTAGCCAGCTACTTCTCTGTCTTCTGCTTACTTTGAATCTCTAACCGGTGACTTCTCAGTCTCCTGCCTACTTCGAATGTCTAACCACTTACTTCTCAGTCTTCTGCCTACTTTGAATCTCTCAAGTCTTCTGCCTACTTTGAATCTCTAGCCAGCTACTTCTCTGTCTTCTGCTTACTTTGAATCTCTAACCGGTGACTTCTCAGTCTCCTGCCTACTTCAAACGTCTAACCACTTCTCAGTCTTCTGCCTACTTTGAATCTCTCAAGTCTTCTGCCTACTTTGAATCTCTAGAGTCTTCTGCCTACTTTGAACCTCTAACTGGTTACTTCTCAGACTTCTGCCTACTTTGAATGTCTGACCCCCTCCCCCATCAAGGGTGAACTGGAAGCTGCAGGCTGATAGGGTGTAGATGTGCTCATTGTTGGTGGTTGATGTGTCTGTGCGTGCATTTGTGTGATCCAGTCGTTTTGTGTCAGTATTTTTGTAACTTTTGCCCACTGTTCAGGCAGTATCATTCCCTGCCCCTAGCTTGTTTGTATATTTTGCTTTTATTTTTGTGGATGTTTGTCTGAGCCTAGTTGAACAGTTTTAATTACAGTGGGATTCAGTAGGTTAGAAAAGTGTTGATTTACTGTAAATTGTTGCTGTTGTTAGTACTGAAATAAGAATAACATGACCAAGGCTGCAGAAGTTGAGTTGTTCACGGTGGACTCTTGTTAGGTAATGGAGACACGGGGAGGTTTAATCCTGGTGAAAAAGTGATTCCTCTTCCCTTGAAACTGGTTTGGGCCCTGCACTCTCTGGAACTGTAGACGTCATCATTTCTCTGCAGTATTGGAGAAAACGGTATCCAAGTCACGTACTTTAAATCGGGCTTGTAGTTTTGATGATGAGAATTTTGTTTTTCCCGCACATGGCCTTCACCATTGACCGGGTGTTGAAGCTTAGCCATCTATATTGTTCAGTCTGCAAATACTATCGCACCCTTTCTTGACAGGAAAGTCACGTGGCGGCTCTGATTGATCCCATTTCGGCTGTCAAAAACCAAAGAGGAAACAGTAGTGGGGAAAAACAAAAACAGCAAGAGAGAATTGTATTGTTTTCCAAGTATGGTTTCCACAAGGGATATTCACATCCATATGTGGCTGTATTGCTGCAATATCGATGTACAAGTTACTTAACTTAGGCCATGCGTGGTGTGGTGGACGTTTGTGTCGCTCTACATACTGAACGCTTTTACCGATAGGTTTGCAGCAAGCAGCGGATGCTGTGCCATTGTCATTGAAGGCGCTTTTCCTTGCAGCCACAGACAGCGGCAGATAAAAGTTGTTAGTAACTGTGGCAATGTAGCCCATGTTTGTCCACTGAAGTGTATGTCTCCAACCAAAATTGAAAGCCCCATGGTCATCACTGCCACACTTACCGTGTAAGGCATGCAAGTCGCCCATTAGATGTTGTTGCTTTTGCATTACAGAATGGAGTACTTTCACTCTTCCATAATGATCCGGAGTGAAAAAGGGAGGGGTCAGAATCAACTTTGTGGGTTTGTATTTTTCCACAGACCTTTGGAGTCGGTTTCATCCCCACACCCTCGAGTCTGAGGACCACCGCCATTCCCACCGAGGAAAAGATGGATGTGGACATGGACCCCAAAACCCACCACAAGCAGCATCCCTCAGGCATGGCCGCAAGCACTTCATCCACCAGACTGCTCCCGAGCTCCCTCCCTCCGGCGAGGCCGTTCACCTCGGAAATGTGCCTGGCCTTGGAAATTAAAAACGTCAGCATTTTCCAGCACTCGGACAGCCCAGAGAAGAGCCCAGCAACTGCACCAAAGAGAGGAGTCGCTCAGCCGGAGCATCAGCCAGGGCTGGACGGGGCCAAGCATTCCAAGAGATAGTTCAGAGCTCTCACCATGCTGAAAAACCACTAGTGGCTGCAGTGTGTATACATATATATTATGTCCGTTCAGAATGTCTTTCATGATATTGATTTGGTTGTAAACATACACTGACTGCAAGTGCCATGTTTGTTTGTTCTTTTTTTTGGGGGGTGGGGGGGATTGTCGACAGCAGTTGGAAAAAGTTGACAAGTTATGTGAAGCTGTTGGCAAAGACTGTGACAGTAGAACATACATGGGAATTCATAATGAGGAATGTTAGGGACAGGTGTTCCAAAAGTTGATGTTGGGGATTTTTTTTATGGACACAGCAAATGTGCATCAATGTCCAACTTTACCTGAAGATTGCCCTTGTAGAGCTTTTGTTAGTTTAGCCTGGCGTCCCTGACCTTGACCTTATTCCAAGGTCATATTGGTGTTGAACTAGTTGGAAGTGAATCAGTCAAGTTGAAGCTTTGTTTAGCTACTAGCTGTTGCACCCCTGAAGAAATCACACATGTTGGCACTCTTCACAGCTACCAGTATTGAAGGGAGATAACTGACCAGTGGCTAGGGATGGAAAATCAACATTTTTGAGCACGGATTGAAACAAAGAACCACAATCACGCATGGGTTGGTTACTCACAATTCATTTTAATGCATCAAGATGACATTTTTGTGAAAAATTCACTACACGTATTGAAAGTAGATAGATCAGAGAGTTCAAGACTGCAAAAAAGTCTACAACAAGTCATCCAGATTTCACATTTTTACACCTGCACATGGCCTTAATGACAACCCTTTAACATTAGCTTCTTTTTTCTTTTTCTTTTTCCCCTGCCAAACTGTTCAGTAAGGTCTCTCAAATGTTTCAAGATGGTAACCCCTTTTGACCCAGTGGCGACAGGACACTTGTTCTGGCGCTGCCCTCTGTAGGTCAGCCCAAGAGTTCCGCAGGGCCAGAAGTTGTGCACCTGAGAAAGAGAAGGTGCACAAGGCTGAAGAAGGTGACGGCAGTCTTGAAGGCATTTGGAATGGGCGTCTGATGGAAGCAATCAGTGAAGAGAAAGATCTGTGTGGGAGTTTTACTCATTCATACTCGTGTTCTTACTCTGGATCCTTTACATCAAAAAAAGCCATTGGATATTGCAGCAACGGACATGGGGGGTTGCAAAAGAATTTTGTGTGTGTGTGTGTGTTAATGATCAAGGTCACAATTGATGAAAAGGTGATTTTTGACAGGGTGGGGAGGAGGGGGGTGTTATGATTTCATTTGGTTATCCGATTGCTCAATTGTTGCCTACAAATAGGCCAATAAGCATGATAAAAATCTGTAATCTCTAAAAGGATTGAGTCTAGGTGTCCTTATTTTGATCTAGCGTACAAATAATTATACTACACAGTATTTAGATAAATTATGTTTAGGCCTGCCAGTCTATGCAATGAGTAATGATAATAGTAAAGGTCAGATCTAAAGTGCTTTTTCAGCAAGTTCTTATCCAGTTCATACATACATAACTGCCAGTCTATGCAATAAGCAGGAATGGTCAGATCTAAAGTGTTTTGTCAGCAAGTTCTTATTCAATTCATATTTATGTATGTCGGTAAACATAGCCTTTATAAATCATGTACATAGCAATTTTTATGCCTTTTGAATCATTTGTGCTCTTAGTTCTACTGTCTCTTAATTATTATAATTTTTAGTCTTTTATTTTTTAAATATTTGTGTGTGTCTTTTTATGCTGTCCTTTTCTTTCTGTTTTGGTTTCCAGGTCTTTGAATCCTTTACTTCATCTGCTTTCTTCCCTTCCTTTCTCTGTCTCTTCTGTTTTTTGTTGCCATTGTTTTTAGTTTGTTTGTTTGGTCATTTGTTTCTTTGACAAAGACATTTTCTGTTCAAACGTCAGTGATTTTGTTTTTAGCTGTGTCTGTGACTGCAATTTATACCTTGTGAATCGTTTGTGCTCTTAGTTCCTTCATTATTTTATTATCCTTTATTTTTTTAGAAAAGATTTTTATAGTTTTTTTTCTTTATCTTCATTTTGTCCCTTTCTTTCAGTTTTTGTTTCTGTGCCTTTGAATTTTTATTTCATCTGTTTTCTTCACTTCATTTCTCAGTCTTCTGATTTTTGGTTTTCATTTTTGTTTGTTGAAACATTTCTTCGACAAAGACATTTTCTGTTGAAATGTCAGTGTTTTGTATCCATGTCTGTGTCCTGTCTACTTTTGGTGAGTATGTTTCCTGGTTCTTTAATGCTCATTAAAAAAAACATTGGTTCATGCTGATTACCAGATAAAAGAGGCATGTCTGTAGTGTCCGGATTGGTTTTATTGTACATACTGATTTTATCAATAAACCAGATGAATGAAGTATGCCTGTTGTGCCAATGGTTTTGTGTGTGTGTGTGTGTGTGTGTGTGTGTGTGTGTGTGTGTGTGTGTGAGCAGTTCAAGAATGTGTCCATAAGCTATTTTAACCCCTTCACTGCCATGATATCACTTGAAAACAACCAATAATAGTGTGAAATTTGAAACCCTTTTTTTCTCTCTTCTTCGCACTGCCATGGGAAAGGGTTTCATCAAAACGCATAACATTGAAAGTAGATGTGTTATAGGACCAGAAAATATACTGTTTGCTGGTACACCTGTGCGTCTTTCAACCTGAAAATTTTACAATGAAGGGGTTAAGGAATGAACTGAACAGTGTAGTGCCTCTTATTTGGAGAACAAAACGTGTTGAAAACAAACTGAGCACACAGTGCACCAAGTTTAAAATTTGTAATACTTTGGACATGAGAATACATGCAAGAGGTTAAAAATAAGATTGGGGGGGGGGGGGGGCTGTTTGTGTTGAGTTTTATTCAGTTTTTTTAGTAAAGCAGGTTTGTGGCTGTATGCATTGCAAATGTAGGCAAACACCCCACTGCAGTCATGCAATTCTGAACGTGGATTCCTCATAGTCTGGATACACTATGTAGTGAGATGTTTTTCTTGCTGAAGAACGTTTTGTAAAAGTTGTCATGGCGAACATATGCTCTCGCCTGCAACTTGGTAGCCACCATCTTGTCTCCAACAAGCCACTGAGATGGTGCTGACAAGGCAACTGCCATTTGCCTTGAACAAAACTGCTAGACTGCCAGCCCCGCATACGGCATGCCCCCGAAGGACTTCATAACTGACAAGAGTTTGTTGACATTCCACTATGCTGCTGGTAATATAAAATTTATGTTTTCAGTGGAGAACTGATTGAAACAAACACTAGTCCTTGCCTTTGGCTACAATTAACGTCTCTTGGTGCATAAAACCTTCCTGAGCAGCCATTTGTAGTTTGGACTGTCAACTGAAAGTCGAATTTGCAGACGCCTTGTAGCCGACAAGTCAGGCGTGCATAGCTTTGACTGACACTGCCCCAGCGTTAACAATGCTCATGTGTCGAACCTTTGCACGCTGATTGGCACCACAGATGACCAGGCTTATAATCATAGAAGACGATGCCATCTTCTCTGCATGGGAATTTGGGTTTACCACTGTGTTCCCCTGGCATGTTAGTCACAGCTGTAAAACAAAGAAACAAAGACAACAACAACAAACAAACAAAAACAAAATGGTTAGGTGATAAAATGTACATAACATGTAGTTTGGGTTTGTCTATAGGTTAGTTCACCGTTGTTCAACTAGACGAGTTCAAATACACATGTACTTACTATTATGCCTCAAGAGTCCACGTTGGTCAGTCAGTTGGTGTGTGTGTGTGTGTGTGTGTTAGCCGAGCCTCATGAGTCTTGAGATGAGCCCTAAGCCGGGCGCTTCACAATGGCAACTACTGTTGCGCTATTCTCTGCTACCGATGAGGCCCACTGCGCCTAGACTACGCCTACGTGACTCTAACTGAATGGGTGACGGTAGCTTTACACAGCGCATTTTGAGATAAGTCCACCGTAGTGACCGTTACAGCACTGCCATTGAGTTAATATTTCATAGCTACTGCTGCCGTCTCCGAGCACGTTCTGTCAGTGTACACTGACCATGCAACCGTGCACCAGTACAGGCTGTGCCGTTTTATTCGAAGCTACATAATGTAACGTGTAGGAAGCATATAATGCGTATTTAGCTTTAGCTGTAACTTAACCAGCTGCCACAGAATTTGGCAGAATGATCTTTGACGTCTCTGGATCTGGATCTATACATTGCAGGGACCATTTTTGCGGCCGGGCCATTTTTGCAATGGAGCTGGGAGAGCGCGGCAATGCAAATATAAAAAAATTACGTAAAAAGAATAGTCTGTGTGGTTCCATTTTACAGTCCCTATTTGAAATATTTAAAAACTGGCCAAAACGCATTTCTGCTCTGACTGCCTATGTGTGGGGGGCAGCCCCTTGTAGTGCTCTGCCCACTCAGCTGATGAAAATGCAGTGACTGACAGAGTCTGCTGTGACTACAGTGTCTTCAGTCTAGCTTGTTCCAGTCAGCCACGGTTCTTACAAAGAATGAGTTCTAATACTGCTCAGTCTTGCTGTCTCAGTGGAATCTTCAAGCCACAAGAGTTTCGAATTTCTTGTCTGGCGATGGTGTTGTCCGAACTGCAGTCCTTAAAGGTGGTCGGACGTATTTTCTTCTTCGACTTCTGTCTGCTGGTGTCAGGAAGTTTTCTCAGCAAAGCTACTGTCAGGAAGCAGGCTACTGCGGTAACACGGGGTGGTATGTGAAATAAAATAAATATCTTAGGACACTAAAATAGGACAGGCGGCAATATCAACAGAGCTAAGAACAGCCTGTTAGGCGGACATGTATTAGTTTTGTGAATCGGCGGCAAATCTTGCCAAGACTGATTCGTCCAGTGGAGTGCCTGCCAAACTGGCTCACAACATTCTGATGGGTAGACAGAGATCCAAACACAAAATAGGTTGAAATGAACGTTTATTTATTTTGACACAAATGCAAATTTTCGGGGAAATCCCTTTGTCAAGTCACAAAACGATTTTCATATCCTATGAGCTACCGGGAACCAGAATGGCTAAGATTGTTTACGGAAGCAACAAGTGCATGCTGCGCATGCGTATCGTGTGTCCATCTGTTCTCTACATACTTTCGCCAAAGTTCAAAACAAAACAAACAAAAAACTACTTATTTAATGTGATATAATTTTTCTGTGCCCTGTTTAGTTATTATTTTAAATACAGTTTGATGAGTATTAAGTTCTCTTTTTAATGATTTAATCGCTGTGAGTGATTTCCCTTCGTCCAAGAAATCACGCGCCAAGTGCAGATTTTCTCTACAAAAAAGAAGCGTTTTATGTCTTGATTGCAGGCTCTGTATTCAAGCTAAAAAGGTAATGGAAGCAAACTGATGATCGTTGTATCTGTTTGGTTTGTATTTTATGTTTGATGCTGTTACAACATAAAATGTCTCAACAGTCGCGCACTCGATTTGTTTTCAATAACTATTATTAATATTTATTTCCATTGCCCCACTGTCTGATTGGGACTAGTCACGATCAGTCATGCTTTTGCCAGTTTTGGTAATTAATAGTAATCAGTATACACTACATTTAGATCTGTACATATATATATGCGTTATCTGGATATTATATCCAAGCAGGCGGTCATATTTTCATGGGATATTTTTAACCGTTATTTTGGGTCACAAATAATGAAATATTAGAATCTTCCAAACGGTCATAATCGTATTCAGGGAATAAACCTAAAATTTGCAACAGAAAGTTAGTTTTATCGTATTTGTGTCTTTCAAAGTTTCATTGTGCGTATGCTCCTTTGACATTTGAGCTAGATCAAGTTTCCGATAAACTGCATGCTTCGGGAGTGCTGATCATGTCGGCAAAAGCCAAAACAATCGTTTGTGTACGGATCAATCACCACTTTACAGCCTGTACATAGTGTACATAATGAAACTGACTTTTGTTGCAAGTGACGAAATGTTGTCGTCATTCACTAGTAGATACTAGATATGACCCCGTTTGAGTGACTCTGATGATTTCTGTCTGAAAATGGCGTTTAAAATGGCTCAGGAATTTCCAACAGTCTCCTTGAATATTTATCATGTTATTATTAGTTAAATTAGTATTACCTGTTATCTGACATCAGTACACTATGAGTAGTTTACTTGTTTTAATTTATACCACCAGCCATTAGGGTTTTTCTTATTGAAAAGGCAGGGGGGGGGGGGGGGGGGGGGTCTTTTTCAAAACATGCACCTGTAGGGATTTTATTCTTAATCTTAGTGCATGCTGTGCACATGGAATGCAGGAAATGCACTGATGAGCCTTCAGAGCCAGGGGTCGCAAACGCTTTTTCAAAATTTGCATGTAGCAAATGCAGTGTCTTGATTACTTGGAGAAAAAAGAAGAAGAAAAAAAGAGCATTCTGTAAGTGTAACCAAACATGATACTAAACACGCAGACAGTGAGTTTTTAAGAACATTCTTGCACTTAATTTAGTTAAAATTCTGCTTCTTGCACCTGCTGCAGAATTTTATACGAGCCTGACGAATAGCATCACTACTTTTGGTATTCGCAATCTTGGTACATGTCAGAGTTTTCTGTGTTGTCTCTTGTGACTATGCTGAGCTGCGAAATGGGGTTGGTCCTGCATGCAAATAAACAGAGGGAAACTAGTATAGCAGTAACGCAGCCAGAAACTGGTGTATGCAGTGAACTACTGCTGACCTCATTCAATGTCACCAACCCTGACCTGGCAGCTGTCAAAGTTTATATATTCTAACATTAACAATCAATTTCACACTCTGACATCAGAGACAGAAACTGAGCGAGAGAAATGGAGACTGCTTAAAGTCTTTATTAAATTGAATTTGATCATACAGATCTGGACTTTTTTGTATATATGTATATATATAGTAAATGCATAGCCTTAGGGTATGTGTAGACTTTGCATGAGACTTGCATGAGGTTTATTTTAGCAGAAGAAAATTAAAACAAAAACAAACAAAAATTCCTGCATATTTGCAACCCCTGGGAATGCACAATGAAATAAAAAATCAACTGATAAATGAATGCACATTAAACTAGTGAACTGAATGTGAACTGTTCACAGAGACCAACCACTATTTTACTTGAACTTTCAAACATTAATGCATTAATACAAAATAATAGCAAGATTTGCTTACATTTACTCCATAATATTTTTACAATTGTAATTTGTATGTATTTCGTGAGCCAGTTTGGCCTAGCAGTAAGGTGTTAGGCTGGTAAGCGGAAGGACCTCAGTTCAGTACCGCTTCGGCTCTCCTTTCTCTTAAAAAAGGTTGTGTTTTGTGGACACTGTCTTGTGACTTTGTCCATCACTTCCTACTGAAACATTAAAATGGCTCTCATTGCTGCCCACCTTAATGCAGGAATCATTCTGGTGGTGACAGTGTAGCAATAGGGATATATATCTCTCTCCCTCTTCCCCCACCTCCATACCCCCTTCTCCCTGTCCCTAATAAACCTTACAGTTTCTGTGGACGTTAAGCACCATGTTTACTTACTTATGTTAACATATGATAATTCCTCGTTGTTCATGTTTTGATTGTTCTCATCCAGACACAATGAAAGTGGTCACACCAGAAATCGCCTGGCATGAGCGAGAGCCCATCTACAGCGTGGACCTGCAGCCTCTCTCTGGTAGCAGTAACCTTCAGAGGCTAGCTTCCTGTGGCGTCGACAGAGTTGTGCGGGTAAGACTTGGACTTGGGGTAGTCTAGCAAATCTTCAATGGTATGCAGGGTGGCATTTAGGCTGCTTAAACATTTAAAAAATGAGTCTATAACAAGTATAACTTTAAGCACAGTTAGTCCTGTTTGCACTTCAAACATGCTGGTTAGAAGATAAATGTGATTAGGGGAACTGTTTGTTAATCAAGCACATGGGCCCAGTTTGTAGTGTTAGATTGTTACAGCCCTATTCTAAGGCTACTAAAATATTGTTGCTATTGATCACTTTTATATATATATATAGCGCTATTCTCTGCTGTCGAGCAGTCAGTGCGCTCGCATGTGATTCTACACGAGTGACTAGCTTTTTATAGCGCGTTTTTGAATATCCTCCAAAGTGGTGTACTCACTGGCATGGCTGGTGCCACATAAAGCTGCTGCCATTGTGGCATGTTCTGTGTGCACCAAGTGACCATACAACCACGCACCATGTCACTTCATGCAAAGCCACATGCATAAGCCAATAAGGTGCATGCGTATTTAGCTGTAACCTGCCACCTGCACTTCTGGCAGAATGACGGGGTGTTTTGTGTGCTACTGTGGTAACACAGGGGTGGAACAGATACCGAAATAAGAGTCAGCACAGAAAGTTGACCCCAGAGAAGAAAATTCTCCCAGTGCTCCTGCAGGGATTTGAACCTGCAACTTTTCGATCATGAGTCCGGTGCTCTAACCACTGACTGAGCTATCCCTGCTATCCCCATTGGACACACCAGCCTCTGGTACTGAAATTATAGTGAAAACACAGTTGTAGGCAGCAGTGTGAGCGTGTGTGACTGACTAGTGTCCCTCCCCTTCCCCCTCCACCCCCGCCATGCCCCCTCTTCCCCATTGCTAATACAATGACATGATAGTATACAGCACTAGCAGCCCCAGCAGCTTTGAGTCACTCTGCATGGACTTTTTCAGGTGTAGTTACCCCCCTTCCCCCCCCCCTTCAAATTCAACACACACACACACACAGCACACACACATTGAATTGTGGTAGTAGCACAGTTATTTCATTGACAGATCAGGTTTACTATTGTCAATGTCAGGTTTATTTCTCCGTATTTGAATGCTTTTGCCGTTTGTTTAGATGTGGAGGGTACGCGTGGATGCTGAAGGCAAAGCTGCTGTGGAATTTTTGTCTAACCTGAGTCGTCATTCTGCCACCGTTAATGTTTGTCGATTTTCTCCTGATGGAAAACTGCTTGCCACTGGAGCGGATGGTGGGTTTATGAGAGAAAACAATTGTATTATTATACTGGACTCTGTTTCCACGCAGATATTTAATTTTGTATATTTCTGATCACTAGAAGTGTGACTTGAAACTGGTGACAGCTTGTGAGGTTTAGAACTTGTTTGTTTGACAATAATAATAATAATAATAAATAATTCTTATAAAGCGCTATTCTTTCACTTCACTGTACAAACATCTTATCACAAAAACCAGATTAACATACATTTCAGCAAACAAAACCTTAATTATTCTAACTTAAATTACCATTATCACCTATCGAAACAATACACACACACACACACCACACACACACACACACACAATGACACGCGCACACCAGTCTCTGCTTTTCCACTCATACAACAATGCTCAGCATCATTCAGACAAGCCCTTCTGTGAAAAACCACAACGCTATAATCCTAAAATTGTATTAGACTATTACTGTATTAGTATTAGTACTGGTGCTTCTGTTGGCATCATGGCAGTGACTGGAAATCTTGTAAAGTGCACATATTTAGCAGGTGCAGACAGTTAGCGTGTTCCAGTAAAATCTTAGAAATCTGCATAAATTTTTGTTTCAGATTCTTTGCAAACATCATGGAAAAATGAATAGCTCACAAGGGTTTTTATGTAGTTTTAATTGTTAATGAAATAACAGTAATATTTTAACCTTGAGGTATTTACAAACAATGCATAAAATTTATATTGTCATCCAAAATGAAAACATCAAAGAACCTTACAGAATTTAGTTATAAGGTTTTACTCTTCCACGGGCAATATTTATGGTGGATTGTAATTTTAAATGTGGTTTTGGTCTGGAAATACATAAACATCATGTAACTGAAGAGCAAGTGCAATGACTTGGAACATAAGCAGCAGATAGTTGAACCTGAAGATGTCGAAAACCAAGTACAAAAACTTGTGGAACATTTTTCTGTCAAACTCAAGGCTTTGATTGAATAGTTCCTTTATTACAAATACTGCAGCGACTAATTTTTTAATTTTTTTTAACCCCCCCCCACCTGCTGCAGATGCTGTGATCTTGCTGTGGAAGCTGAGTGATGTCCCTGTACCAGCCAACAACATTTTCAGTGAAGAAGATACAGACAACAAGGAGACATGGGTGGTCCACAAAACCCTCAGGTGTTTTTTTGCAAATTACTGGCTATTTCTTTGACCCAGGACTCTTGTCTTCAGTTTTGCACTATAGTGGTCGGAAGACTGCCTTAAAAATCTTTGAACACTTTTAACTGTAGAGTTCTGTCAACACAGTTATGTACCAGTTGAGTTTTGATGAACTTGACCTATTAAGCCTTAAGGTCACACTGGGCTTGAAAACAAATTAAAGTGCAAGTCAGATTTTCCAGTAGCGCCTGAGTAAGTTCAGATCTAATCAGGTTCACTTGCATAATCATGTGTGTAGCCTTTGACATACAACTGCCTGCCTTCTTCTCCCTTGAGATGGAAGGTAAAGGCAAGTTGGGTCTCTGACTGCCTGTTGAGTACTGCTACTGACAATACATTTGTCTGTTTCCAGAGGTCACCTTGGCGACGTGTACGACCTGTGCTGGTCATCCGACGGTCGCTACATCATCTCTGGCTCAGTGGACAACAGCGCCATCGCCTGGGATACACAGAAAGGTGAGGAAAGTGCAGCTCTCTTTACTGACAACAAAACAGAGCTGCAGTTTTGAGATAGATGGTATTTTATTGTAGCTGTTTGTTCTGGCACTTTGGCTTTATTTTCCTGTCCTTTTTGACGATCTTTTAACGCTAAAAGTCTAAGTTGACCACATTCTTCAGACAGGTTTGAGTGCCTAGTGCGACGGTACCACCAGCTCAGAACTTTGTTGACTGCATCGTGTCCTTTGTGTGCAGATGTCAAGCTAGCGTTGTTCAATGAGCACAAGAGCTACGTACAGGGAGTGGCTTGGGACCCGATGAGGGAGTACATTGCTACTCTCTGTTAAGCTCAGACAGGTGAGACTGCAGTGTTTGAAGGGAAGGGGGGGAACTCTATGTAAAGCTCAGAAACAAGGGTGTAAAAATCATGTCCTGGTGTGCATTACTAATTACATTTGTTTTATATAATTTTATTTTAGGTGTGAACTCTACATGTATAAAGCTCAGAAACAAGGGGGTGACAATTTTGTCCTGATGTGCGTTACTAATTACATACCTTTTTTCTTTTTCTTTTTTTAGGTGTGACCCCTATATAAAGCACAGAAACGAGGGGGTAAAAATCATGTCCTGATGTGCATTACTAATTACATTTTATTTTTTATCTATTTCTATTTTAACACAGCAGAATTTCTTGAGGGTGGGTCTGATTGAGACTGAAAGCCACTACGAAAATCAGACATTATACGTTTTTTTCCCCAGTAGAAGGAATTCCGGTTACTGAGGAGCAGCAGGAGTCCCTTGATTTTAGAAGAGAAAAATGTCCAGAACTGTACCTGAGCACTTTCTTAGGCAGTGTTTTGGTAACCGACTTGTATATTTCCACCACAACTTGTATTTCATGATCTGATGTCTGAAAAACATACACACATTCTATGTGCTTCCACGGCCAGGTCGTGCCGTATCTACAACCTATCCACAAAGCACTGCATCCACAACGTGTCCAAGATTGTCCCGCGCCATGCCGCAGCCAACGCCCCTGAGGGCACCAAGCCCAAGGCCGTGAGGCTGTTCCACGACGACACACTGAGGTCGTTCTTCCGCCGACTAGCCTTTTCACCCGATGGACAGTTGCTGATCACCCCAGCCGGGCTGATGGAGTCTGGCGAGAAACAAATCAGCGCTACGTTCGTTTTCATCCGTGGGACTTTCAAAGAGTAAGGAGGATGGGTTTTGGATCGTGCTTTCATTTTGTTGTTTTACAGGGTTTGAGAGAACCAGTCATTTTTTAACATTTTGAGATCAGCATTATGATACTGAAAATAAATCAGCGGTTGGTCAGACGTGCTGGTTGTTATTTTGTTTGACCAGTTCTCAATGAAAAAAATGAGAAAAAAAAATCACTGAGAATGAGAGAGTGTTTGTGGCATGTTATGTGTGGTTGCGTGTGTGTGTGTGGTTGCGTGTGTGTGTGTGTGTGTGTACTAGACAGTGAAAGGAGCAGGTTGTTTGCTAGTAGAGCTGTAGCAGTAGTAGTATAGATGGCCATGCAGCATATGACCAGTTACAGTGACTATCTGACCAGTTTCCGTGAACCACTTTCACCGCCTTATAGAGGTCCACAGGACTCCTGTGATCCCAGAAGGTGGGGGAAGAGGAGACTATACCTAATGCTACAATGTCACCACAATGACCCCTGCAATAGGATGGGCAGCAATGAGAATGGTTTTAATGTTTCATTAATCGTGAGGGACAGTCACAAGACAGTGTCCGCAGACCACAACTTTTAGAGAGAGAGGAGAGCTGAAATAGAATCAGTCCGAGGCCCTTCTGTTTACCAGCCTAACGCCATATCGCTAGGCTTATCACACTGCCACCTTCACTTTTGCTCCTCTTTTTATATAACGCTACTGTTTGATTTTTGTGGGGGGTGGGGTACTAATTTTGTACCAGCCACATACCTCCCCCATGCTAACAAGACGGCTTTGGTTTTCAGGAGTGTCTTTGAGCTGCTGGCACCATGCTACACGATGCCCATCCCCGTCAATCCGATTTTGTTCTGATTTCAGACCAGCTGCATACCTCCCCAGTGCCAACAAAGCCTCCGTGGCAGTGAGAGTGTGTCCCTGTCTGTTTGAGCTGAGGCAGGTTCCTAGAAAGAGCGCTACTGGTGAGTACAGGGTGAAGTCCAGCAATTCAACCATTCAGCTTCTGTATAGTGTTCATCTTCAACAACACCTTGAAGACTGTGCCACCTTTAGCACATGCTGGATTATTCTGGTGTTTCCATACCTTTAGCTGGATTATTCTGGTGTTTCCATACCTTTAGCTGGGTAATTCTGGTGTTTCCATACCTTTAGCTGGATTATTCTGGTGTTTCCATACCTTTAGTTGGATTATTCTGGTGTTTCCATACCTTTAGCTGGATTATTCTGGTGTTTCCATACCTTTTTCTGGGTAATTCTGGTGTTTCCATACCTTTAGCTGGATTATTCTGGTGTTTCTATACCTTTGGATTATTCTGGTGTTTCCATACCTTTAGCTGGATTATTCTGGTGTTTCCATACCTTTAGCTGGATTATTCCAGTGTTTCAATACCTTTTGCTGGATTATTCTGGTGTTTCCATACCTTTAGTTGGATTATTCTGGTGTTTCCATACCTTTTTGCTGGATTATTCTGGTGTTTCCATACCTTTAGCTGGATTATTCTAGTGTTTGCATATCTTTTTGCTGGGTTATTCTGGTGTTTCCATACCTTTAGCTGGATTATTCTGGTGTTTCCATACCTTTAGCTAGATTATTCTGGTGTTTCCATACCTTTAGCTGGATTATTCCGGTGTTTCCATACCTTTAGCTGGATTATTCTGGTGTTTCCATACCTTTTTGCTGGATTATTCTGGTGTTTCCATACCTTTAGCTGGATTATTCTGGTGTTTCCATACCTTTTGCTGGGTTATTCTGCTGTTTCCATACCTGTAGCTGGATTAGTCCAGTGTTTCCATACCCTTAGCTGGATTATTCTGGTGTTTCCATACCTTTAGCTGGATTATTCTGGTGTTTCCATACCTTTAGCTGGATTTTTCCGGTGTTTCCAGAAAATGCCAAAGCTGTGTTTCTGTTGAGATACAAATCTGAGCCCTGCATAGTGAGTCTTCTGTTTCCGAATCTTCAGCCAGCATTGCCACTCAGACTTTACAGCAGCCCATGGTGGCAAAAGTGACATCAGTAAAAAGCACTGCCCCTGGTCTGTGGCTAAAAACTGAAAATACTCTTTAACTTTTCTGAAAAGACAAAAATATTCATTTAAAAAAAAAACACTCTTACACTCTTGTCTGTATTTGAGTGTAAACAGGTCTGTGTTTTAAACTTAAAGGCAAGGTTGCATATATCAGCATGTCAGAAAGTTGCAAATCTGTCAATTTCAGTTGGATTCCAGTATCCAGATACCTTTTTTTTTTTTTTTTTTTTAAAGATTCAAAGAAGAAGAAAAATACACTCAAAAAAGGGAGGAAAATATCTAAATCCATGACCAGATACTTCACTCAAGATGAGGAAGCAAGGCAAAAGTATTAGTTGCCTAACATCGTGCCTCATGGGTACTGTGCATGGCACAGTTTGGGTTCGGATTCTGGCCTGTTTGGGTGGGCATTTCATCAAGTGCTGGTCTCGCCTCCCCCCTCCCCCCGACCCCTCCCCCCCCTCACCCCCACCCCACAAGCCACCCCACCCTTTGTACGTCCATGAGAAGGTGATGCATACTTTTTCAATCTGTTGTGCAGACACTGAGAATGACAGCGCTAAGGAGTGGGAAAAATACTCAACTGTGTTCTGGTTTGTACTTGTCTTTCCTGTGCTTATAATTTGGTTTTGATACAACTTTTCCTTCCTGTTTGTTTATTTACTTTTTGGTGCTGCTTCTTTTTTTTCTTTTTTCTTTTTTTTAGTCCTTAAATTTTGTTTCTTATTCTTGAGACATACAGTAGGCTGATTTAAAAAAACACACTCTCACGTTGATAAATCAGTTGTAAACTCTCGCGTTAATAAATCAGTTGGATGTGTCAATAGTATCTGCATGTCATTGACAAGGTCAGTAATGAAGGGAATAACCTTTGTGTTTGGATATATATATACAGTCTGTGAAAATTTGTGTTTGCATATATATATACAGTCTGTTTTGTTTTATATTTGTGTTTGGGTTGATTTTGTGGATTCAATTAGTGTATGTTTTTTTGTACATGTGGGAGGAAAATGTGAAATTAGTATTATTTTACTTATAACAGAGTTCGATCATCCTGAGGTGATCCTGCCGTTCACAGGATGTTATTATGGAATTACTAACTCATTGGACACCTCATTTTAATGCAGTAAAACCACTGACGAAAGAAAGACCACCCTGTTTTTAAGACAACTGTACTGTCGCTGAATCCATTTCGTGGTATACATTCCTTACGTATATATATATATATATATATATATATATATATATAAACTCTTGGTCCCTTCATTTAGGACCCCTTTTGCTTGATTTTTAGGATGGTCTTACGTGCCAAGTGACATACAAAAGCAAAGAAGCCATGTATTTGTAAGGAAAGTTGGATCGTTTTGTTTATTCATGCACACATTTAGCCTCATTGCATGGGTACAGAAACAGAGCTAAAAACATGGTCAAAAGTGTGTAACAACAACTCTTTTGCCTAATTAACATTATTGCTTTGCTGCTTATAAATATTCGAATGACATAGCAGGTGCAACAATGCCACAGAATAAGGTATTAAAATATTGGCTTAACATCTATGAAGGCTTTGTATGTAAAGTGGCATGCACCCCTAGCTCAGTAACCAGGAACACAGACCCACAAAAATAAAAACAAACAATTAGAATTAACATACAAGGGAGTTAATTAGCGCTGAAAATGCATAACACAAGTACAGTAACTCTCCACTGGAATGCGTCTAGATACAAGGTACATAAACTCTGCCAGATTTAATTAAAATATGTGAGCCAGTTTGGCCTAGCGGTAAGGCGTTAGGCTGGTAAGCGGAAGGACCACGGTTCGATACCGCTTCGGCTCTCCTTTCTCTTCAAAAAGGTTGTGGTCTGTGGACACTGTCCTGTGACTTTGTCCGTCACTTCCTACTGAAACATTAAAATGGCGCTCATCGCTGCCCATCTTAATGCAGAAGTCATTCTGGTGGTGACAGTGTAGCAATAGGTATATAATCTCCCCTCCCCCCCCCCCCCCCCCCAACTCCTCCCCCCCCCTTTCTCCCCGTCCATAATAAGCCTCATGGTTTCTGTGGACGTTAAGCACTATGTTTACTTACTTACTTGAATTAAAATACATGTATAATTGGTACAGCCTAACCTGGGAGGGGAGTGTGGGGTTCCACCATGTTATATTATTTACATTACTTTGAAATTGAGACCATTATTGTCAAACATTTCCTCTTGCTCATCTAAAAAAATATTAACTTGCGTGTTGCTATTTTCAGATTTCATAGAATCATACCAGTAACTATACATTTATTTGGTGGGTTTATTTGTGGAAATGATTTGTCCTCAGTTTGCCGTACCGTGTGGTGTTTGCCGTGGCAACCGAAGACTCAGTGGTGCTGTATGACTCTCAGCAGACGCTGCCTTTCGCCTATCTTGCCAACATCCACTATCACACGCTCAGCGACCTTACCTGGTTTGTAGCTGGCGTGTGGGACTTGTATAGATATATTGCAGGGCATGTATATAATGTCACCTCTGAGTGACAGGCACTGGTGATGAGTCTTCTCCTGAGAGAGTTCTTCTGTTTAAGTCAGTATTGAGCAAAGTGCAGTATTGATAGTGCTTTCAGCATCAAAGAACAAAAATACAAAATAACCCAGCTAAAAAAAAAAAAAAAAAAGAAGAAGAAGAAAAAAGAGTGTCAACAGTTTCAACGACTCACTCTTTTAAAATTGTTTTTTTAATTTTTAGTGCATGCTGGGTTGTTTTGGTGTTTCCGTAACCCACCAAATTCTGACATGGACTGAAGGATCTTTAATGTGTATATGTGATGTCTTTGCATGCGTTAATATATGGGACACCTCAGTTTATAGTCTCGTCCAAGGGACTTTACAATTGTAGAGTCAGCACAAAATTTGACTGGAGAAATCTTTAGGAAGGGAAGGGGGGATTCATGGTGGAGGGGAGTGAGGGAAGGGGGAGAGGGAGGGGGGCACTTGAAGAAGTGTGGTTGCAGCAAGCTTCCTTTAAATCATTAAAGGAGAATCCACCACAAATTTTAATCTCATATCATCTTGCACCACCAACATGCAGATGCTGGACAAAGGGCAAGAAAAGCCCTGTGCTGAAGCCAAATCTGCCTCATTGAGAGCGAGAGGAACTGGCATGTTAGTAGTCGACTGGAATGTCCAGCTGAGTGAATGTATACAACACAATCTGAGATGTAGGAAAGAGTATTGATTATTTATTAATTTTTACATCTGAGTGGACGAGCAGAGATTGGTGCACACCCGTCACTCTCTCTCTCCTCTCTCTCTCTCTCTCTCTCACTCTCTCTCCCTCCCTGTGACATGGCTATTCAGTATTGTTTGATAGGTGATAACGGTAGACTACATTATTTAAGACTGTGCTTGTTTGAAATGTATGTTAGTGTGGTTTTTGTCATAAGATGTTTGTACAGCGCAGTGAGTTTAACTCTGGTTAGAGAACAGCTCTTTATAAGAATTATTTATTATTATTATTACAATGCTGTTGCAGGTCTCATGATGGCAGAATCTTGGTGGTGTCGTCCACAGACGGCTACTGTTCTGTGGTCACCTTTGATGCCGGGGAGCTGGGAGTCCCTTATACTCCGAGACCAGCCTCGCCTGTTCCCACGGCGACGAAAGCGCCCCCAGATCCACAGGTAAAAGTCTTGTATGATTGTTGCAAGTGTTGGTTGTTGACTTGATGATGCGATTAACTCTCTGAGTGCAAGATAGCAACTTTCGCTTACCATCACTTCAGCAGTACACTGACTCCCCTCCTACCTTTTCACTTTGCTCTGCACATTTAAAGCAAACATGGTGCTTAACATCCACAGAAACCATAAGGCTTATTAGGGATGGGGGGGGGAGTGTGGAGGGGGGGAGAGAGGGAGGGAGGAAAGACCTATCGCTACCCTGTCACCACCAGAATGACCCCTGCATTAAGACTGGCAGTGAAGAGAGCCATTTTAATGTTTCATTAATTGTGAGGGACAAACTCACAAGACAGTGTCCCCAGGCCACAACTTTTGAAGAGAAAGGAGAGCCGAAGTGGAATTGAACCGAGGTCCTTCTGCTTACCGGCCTGACACCTTACTGCTTGGCCAAACTGGCTCACTTCTGCCCGTATCAAATTGAAACCCACTTTGTCTTCAGTTGCTTCAGGCAGACCCTGGGTCAATTCTCAGTGCATTAAGACAGCAACCTCATCACCCTTGCTGTCTTATTTGTGTAGCTCATGTTTTGGTCATTGAAGGCTTACATTACGTCAGACCTCCACAGGCTGTAAGTTCTGAAAGCTCAGTGCCAAGTGCTGATGCGGCAGCGCTTACTTACAGACCGGAACAGAAGTTCTGGCATCCTTCTGTAAACTAGAAGAATGACATGTGCAGTTTTAGCAACAACTTGGCACTTACGTTTTTCAGTCTATGGGAGACAAGACAACACAAAAGCTGCCCACGCCCTCCTCCAACCTGAACACCACTGACATTGCCAGTGAGAAAAAAGTGGAAGTGGAGGCGGACTCAAAACCCTCCTGTGAGCAAAAGCCCTCGGACACGACGGCTGTGGACGCCTCCTCCTCCACCACCACCAAGCCGCCCCCATGTTCACCGCCACAGATCAAACCCTCCACTGCAGCAGAAGTTGCCCCGGTCATGGACATCAAGAACATCAGCATTTCCCCATCAGGTTCGCCTGTGGACAGCACGGACAAGGGCACGGACAAGGACACGGCCATGACATCGGAGAAGGGGGTCGACCAGGCGGGGCAGGGAGTGGCCAAGCAGCCCAAGAGGATACAGTTCAAAACCCTCACCTTGCTGAAACCCAAATAGCCGCCATCGTCTTCCTCTCTCTCCAGAATCTCTTTCATGGCAGGCAGGAGAAGTGCGGGTTTATTTGTTTCGTTCATAGTCATATGCTGGCTGCAAGCGTTGCGTTCTGTTGAACATGTCTCTTTTGTTCTGTTCATAGCCATACACTGGCTGCAAGTGTTGTACAAGTGTCTTTGTTCTGTTCATAGTCATACACTGGCTGCAAGTCTTGTACAAGTCTCTTTGTTCTGTTCATAGACATACCCTGGCTGCAAGCATTCTGTTCTGTTGAACATGTCTCTTTGTTCTGTTTATGGTCATAGTCATTCACTGGCTGCAAGTGTTCTGTTGAACACGTCTCTTTGGTCTGTTCATAGTCATACATTGGTTGCAAGTGTTGCGTGCTGTTGAACATGTCTTCTTGTTCTGTTCATAGTCATACACTGGCTGCAAGAGTTACATGTGCTGTTGAACATGTCTCCTTGTTCTGTTCATAGTCATATCCTGGCTGCAAGTGTTGTGTGCTGTTGAGCACATCTCTTTGTTCTGTTCATAGTCAGATGCTGGCTGCAAGCATTTGTCTGTTGAACATGTCTCTTTGTTCTGTTCATAGTCATTGCTGGCTGCAAGTGTTGTTTGAACATCTCTTTGTTCTGTTCATAGTCATACTGGTGCAAGTGTTGGTGCTGTTGAACATTCTTTGTTCTGTTCATAGTCATACTGGCTGCAAGGTTTGTGCTGTTGAACATTCTTTGTTCTGTTCATAGTCATATGCTGGCTGCAAGTGTTGTGTGCTGTTGAGCACATCTCTTTGTTCTGTTCATAGTCATATGCTGGCAGCAAGCTTGTGTGCTGTTGAACACATCTTTGTTCTGTTCATAGTCATATGCTGGCAGCAAGCATTGTGTGCTGTTGAACACATCTCTTTGTTCTGTTCATAGTCATATGCTGGCTGCAAGCATTGTGTGCTGTTGAACACATCTCTTTGTTCTGTTCATAGTCATATGCTGGCAGCAAGCATTGCGTGTGTTCAAACAAGTACCCTTGTTCTGTTCATAGTCATACACTGGCAGTAAGCGTTGTGTGTGTTCGAACAAGACTTGTTCTGTTCATAGTCATATGCTTATAGCAAACATTGTGTGCAATTGAACACATCTCTGTTCTGTTCATGGTCACACACTGGCAGCAAGCGTTGTGCTGTTGAGACAACAGTGGGTGATGTTTTATAGCGCTTTGTGTAAGTCCTGTGTTGAAGACTACAGAAGGTTGGGGATAGCTCAGCGGTTAGAGCGCCGGACTTGTGATCGAAAGGTCGCATGTTCGAATCCCTGCAGGAGCGGCGGGAGAATTTTCTTCTCCAGGGTCAACTTTCTGTGCTGGCTCTTCTTTCGGTATCCGTTTCACCCCCGTGTTACCGCAGTAGCACGTAAAAGACCCCAGTCATTCTGCCAAAAGTGCAGGTGGCAGGTTACAGCTAAACACGCATACACCTTACGTATGTGGCTTTGCATGAAGTGACATGGTGCATGGTTGTATGGTGTACACAGAACCGCCGAGATGGCAGCAGTTTCTTGTGGTACCAGCCATGCCAGCGCTGTAGTACACCACTTCGGTGGATATTCAAAAACATGCTGTAAAAAGCTATTCACTCACGTAGGATCACATGCGAACGCAGTGAGTCTGCTCAACAGCAGAGAACAGCGCTATATAAAAGCGATCAATAATAATAATTGTCAGAACATTTGTGGAATTCCACAGCAATAGTGCCTATGTTCTGATAAAAAGCGAAACATGCCGCCATTGAAGTAAAATGAAGAAGAAGGACAACGAAAAAAGAAACTGATTTTGTGCGTGCACTGTTGAGAGCATGCTGTCTATCCAAGTCTTGAATTTGTACACTTGTGGTAGAGGGTTACCCCCCCCCCCCCCCCCAACTTCCCCACCTGCCCATGCCCCCCAACCACACACTCACTCACTCTGCCTCTCCCTTATCTCCCTCTCCCCCTGCATCAGCCCCTCCCTCCCTCTCTCTTTCTCTCTGTCTGTCTGTCTCTCTCTCTCTGTCTGACTGTCTGTCTGTCTGTCTCTCTCTCTCTCTCTTTTTCTCCCCCCCACTCTCTCCATTCATGATTTTGTGCGTGCACTGTTGAGAGCATGCTGTCTATCCAAGTCTTGAATTTGTACACTTGTGGTAGAGGGTTAACCCCCCCCCCCCCCCCCCCCCAACTTCCCCACCTGCCCATGCCCCCCAACCACACACTCACTCACTCTGCCTCCCTTATCTCCCTCTCCCCCTGCATCAGCCCCTCCCTCTCTTCTCTCTCTCTCTCTTCTCTGTCTCTCTTCTCTGCTCTGTCTGTCTGTCTGTCCCCTCTCTTTTTCTCCCCCCCACTCTCTCCATTCATGATTTTGTGCGTGCACTGTTGAGAGCATGCTGTCTATCCAAGTCTTGAATTTGTACACTTGTGGTAGAGGGTTACCCCCCCCCCCCCAACCTCCCCATCTGCCCATGCCCCCCAACCACACACTCATTCACTCTGCCTCTCCCTTATCTCCCCTCTCCCCCTGCATCAGCCCCTCCCTCCCTCTCTCTTTCTCTCTCTCTCTCTTTCTCTCTGTCTTTCTGTCTCTGTCTGTCTGTCTGTCTGTCTGTCTGTCTGTCTGTCTGTCTGTCTGGCTCTCTCTCTCTCTCTCTCTCTCTCTCTCTCTCTCTCTGTATCTCTCTGTGTCTCTGTCTGTCTGACTCTCTTCTCTCGCCCCCCCCCACTCTCTCCTCCCCCCCCCCCCCCCCCCCCCCCCACCCCACCACACCACACACACACACACACCTCTTTCTTCTCTCTCACTTTTCAGCGTGTACATTTTTCAGCAATTGAGAGACATTGTCTGCTTCTGCATGTGTGTTTGGGATGATGTTTAAGTCAGATTGCTGAAATTCTGCATTATCAGTTTGTTAGTGATAGTGTCTCCTCAGAGCTTTACCTCTTTATACCACTTTTAATTTTATTGACCTATTTTCAAGGTGATGGTGACTCAAGCGATGGTGCTGGAATTGAAAAGTCAATATAAAGATGCATTTTCTCATGAAGTTCTGATCCAGTTGAGTTCAAGGTTTGCATTGTTTAAAGGAAATTATGTTTTTTGTTGTTGTTTTTGTTGTTGTTTTTTGTGGGGGGGTTTAAGTGACATTTTGTAAAATCTGCATAGTAATAACATCTGTGAAGGTCTATACAGTCGTAGACTCATACCAGCTTTGATGACCACGACCAGTTTTCAAGGTTACAGGAGTGAAAATAAGTGTGATTTTGTCTTGTTGTGTTTTTCTCTCTCTCAGTTTCGAATAGTTGATTTAGCATTTGCACTGCTTGTTCTACAATTGATTTTTAAAGCATTCTTTCCTTTTATGTTTTTTCTTTAAAAAAAGTAATTGAACAAACTGACCTTTTTGGTCTTTTTGTGTCTTGTCTGTTTTCATTTTCATTTATCCTTTCATTCTTTCTACCTTTCTTTGTCATGAATGTGTTTAAGCTTTAATAACGTGCTCCATGTTGACCTAATTGGTTTTACAGAGCGTTTTATGTTTAAATTTGTTTGACTGTACGTTGACTGTACATATTGATTTAATAATTAAAAAATTAAATCATAAAAGATTAAATATTTATGTCAGTAGTGTCATTTGTGAAGTTGAGTAATAAAGGAATAACTGCTACTTGGTTCTTAATGTCCTCGGATGTCAGATGACATATTAGGGACAAGATATACGAAGCTCTTAATCATCTAAAGTTAATATAATCCGTTTGGCTGTATAATGAATTACTACTACATAAAATTTCTTACTTTGAATCTATGACATATTTACTCGGGTCTAGTGGTCCTTTCGGGGATGAGGTTAAAAACATATTTTACATATTTACATTATTTACAAGTCTGCTCGCTTGACGAACAGGTTAAAAATGTATATATTTACAGTTTGATAGGTTAAAACATTGTCTGAAATAGAAACACGCAAACTGCAGACATGGAGCCTGTAGTCCTGTCATGCATTCATGGATACATAATTCGTTGAAAAAGTCAAGTCATTGTTAAGTTAGTGTTAATCATACTATGTTTTTAACCTGTCTCTAACCCCAGTGTGTCGGCACTGAACCGCGCCCCCCAACCGTACGGGCCTGTCCCCGGACGTGAAGGGGGTGCTCGGATCGCCCGTCAACAACCCCCCACCACCCCCACCCCATCCCCACCCCACTCCCGACCCTTATCGGCACGGAGTTGGGGCTTTTAAAGGAATAATAATAATAATGGAAACTTGTAAAGTGCCTCCTACCCAGTGGCCCAAAGCGATGAACAAGGTTAATATGACACACATACTGTACATCGAGATGGATGGTGTTGCCAGCAATTTAACAAAAAGCTAACACATAATTCAGACAGCGACAAAGGTTCAAGCATAACTGTGTGAAAGATAAACGCATGCACACGCGCGCAAAATAATAATAAAAGATTAAATATTTATGTCAGTAGTGTCATTTGTGAAGTGAGTAATCAAGAAAGAATAATATTAATGGAAATTAATAAATTTCGCACGCACACACACACACACACACACACACAGCATATGCACACGTACACACACAAACACAGCATGTGCCCACGTACACACACACACACACACACACACACACATGCTCGCGCCCAGGACACACACGTATACACAGGCACACTCGCGCACACAGCGTGTGTATATATATACATGCAAAAAGATCACCTACACACGTTAAAGATCCTATAGTCTATGTCAGAGTTCGGTGGATTGCGGAAATGCCAAAATAACCCAGCATGCACTTAAAGTGTGAGTCTGCCGCATACCGAAGCTTATAATCTTTCAGAATACTGAAGTTGGGCACTGTGCGAAGGATGGAGAAGATGACAGTAGTACTTTTTGCAACACAACCGCTTTACTGTGTTTAATTATTATAATGACTGGTCGTGTATTTGGAAAGGACGGATTGAACCCTTCCACTGATTAAAAAAGAAGAAAAGAGACAGGCAGGGAGAGAGAATGAAGGAACCAACTTTATTTTACGAGGGTAGTGGAGAAGACTCGAGGTCTTTTTACATCCAGACTGAGAGAGAGAGAGAGAGAGAGAGAGAGAGAGAGAGAGAGGAGAGAGAGAGAGAGAGAGAGAAGAAGAATGAATGAATGAATGAATGAATAAACTTTATCGTACGAGGGTAGTGGAGAAGAAGATGTCCTTTTACATCCAGAGAGAGAGAAATGAATGAATGAATAAACTTTATTTTACGAGGGTAGTGGAGAAGACGAGGTCTTTGTACATCCAGAGAGAGAGAATGAATGAATGAATAAACTTTATTTTACGAGGGTAGTGGAGAAGACGAGGTCTTTGTACATCCTGAGAGAGAGAGAATGAATGAATACACTTCATTTTACGAGGGTAGTGGAGAAGACTCGAGGTCTTTTTACATCCAGAGAGAGAAAGATAATTAATGAATAAACTATATTTTACGAGGGTAGTGGAGAAGACGATGTCTTTTTACATCCAGAGAGAGAGAGAGAGAGAGAATGAATGAATACACTTTATTTTACGAGGGTAGTGGAGAAGACGAGGTCTTTTTACATCCAAAGAGAGAAAGAGAATTAATGAATAAACTTTAGTTTACGATGGTAGTGGATAAGACTCGAGGTCTTTTTACATCCTGAGAGAGAGAGAGAACGAATGAATGAATAAACTATTTTACGAGGGTAGTGGAGAAGACGAGGTCTTTTTACATCCAGAGAGAGAGATAATGAATGAATAAACTTTATTTTATGAGGGTTGTGGAGAAGACTCGAGGTCTTTACATCCACAGAGAGAGAGAGAGAATGAATGAATAAACTTTATTTTACGAGGGTAGTGGGGAAGATGAGGTCTTTTTACATCCAGAGAGAGAGAGAGAGAAACATCAAACAAAGAGACCTCTGTTGATTGATTACTCGCTTTTCTTTTCTTTGCTTTGCGCTTTAAAGCTCTGCATGTGACTGAATGAGTGTCTGCAGCTTTACATAGCGCGTTCTTGGAATATCCACCGAAGCGCTGTATATAATATGGTCGTTACATGGCCGGTGCCACGCGAAACTGCTGCCACCTCGCTCGGCACACATTCTCATACGTTCTTCTTCTTCGTCGCTTTTAGATAGCGCTGTTCGCTGCTCTCGAGCAGACTCAGGCTGCGCTCATGTCGCATGTGATTCTGAATGAGTGACTGTGTCCTTTCATAGCGCGTATTTTTAATATCCACCGAAATGGTGTAATTGACAGCGCTATTCGGTTGTTGCATGGCTGGTGCCACATGAAACTGCTGCCGTCTCGGCGCAAGTTCTGTGTACACCATTCAGTCATGTACCAGTTTACAGTGTGGCTTCATTCAAAGCCACATACGTAGGGTGCATTCTGTGTTTAACTGTAACTGCCACCTGCACGTTTGGCAGAATGACCGGGATCTTTTACGTGCCACTGCGGTAACACGGGGGTGGAACGGATACCGAAATAAGAGTCAGCACAGGAAGTTGACCCTGGAGGAGAAAATTATCCCGCCGGTCCTGCGGGGACTCGAACCCGGGACCTTTCGATCACGAGTCCGACCCTCTAACCACTGACTGAGCTATTCCCGCTCCCAGTGCACATCAGTGTACATACATACACCGTTATTATCAAAGCACGTCCCGTTTTTCTAGATTGTGCACCTCAACGTATTTCCAGACCAGGATGTGGCTAATTGTACGTAGCATATGGCATTTCTCACGTCGTGTTTATCTGTCGGTACAAACACAGTACGGTCCCGCTGGTAAGCCGGATTGCCTGCATTGTCAGTCCTTCCACTGAGCTGGAAACGTGGCCTACTCTGTCTCTCACTGACAGACACTGTGCCCTCTGTCGCGGCCGGCACTGACTGACATTACAAATTTCAGTGTTGTGTGTGACCCGGCTTTGCTGCCAGCGAAACGGGATGACAATGCTGCCAGTCTGGAACCTTGTGGGTGGAGTTCTGGTGGTGCTTGTGGCACGTGCGTTGGCCGCGGTAAGCCTTGAAGTCTAGTACAAACAAATCTCAAACAGAACGAGGCCCAGGCTCGTGCAGACTCAAGACACAAGGGATTTAATTAGCGCTCGGAATACATAACGCAAGTACAACAAAGACCTGAGTCGCCTACGGTAACTCTCACCTGGCGTGCGTGTTAATACAAGGTACATAAACCGCACCAGAGGTACATCCCCAAATCCTCAGCGGTGCATCATTTTTGAGGATGTACCTCTGGTGGAGTTTATGTACCTTGTATTTACTCGCATGCCAGGTGAGAGTTGCCGTAGGCGACTCGGGTCTTTGTTGTTGTACTCGTGTGACGTATTTCGAGTGCTAGTTAACTCCCTTGTGTGTTGAAGTGTAATTTATTTTATTTTATGTGCAAGTGGGCAAACTCGGTCGTCGAAAAAGTCCCCTTCGTGTCTCTAGTACATCAAGATACTAGGACAAGCACGAGTTAACACATTCATCCAGCTGAATTTAGTCAGTAACAAGCACGAACAGATTTTACATTGGTAATTTTCAGACACAGAGAGAGGTTACAAAAGCCAATGCTTTAGTTAAATCACTATTTGAATTTTTAAAATATTTTTTTGGGGAGAGATAATAGAGTATTTTTAACAGCCACCGAAGTGGTGTATTGACAGCGCTATTCGGTTGTTGCATGGCTGGTGCCACGTAAAACTGCTGCCGTCCCGGCGGAAGTTCTGTGTACACCATTCAACTATGCACCAGCCGTTTACAGTGTCACTTCATTCAATGCCACATAGGTAAAATGCATGTGTTTTTAGCTGTAATCTGTCACCTGCACTTTTGGCAGAATGATCGGGATCTTTTACGTGCTACTGCGGTAACACAGGAGTGAAACGGATACCGAAATAAGAGTCAGCACAGAAAGTTGACCCTGGAGAAGTTAATTCTCCCGCCGTCGCTCCTGCGGGGACTCGAACCCGGGACCTTTCGATCACGAGTCCGGCGTTCTAACCACTGAGCTTATCCCTCTTCCCGTCACACGTCAATTTATAGGAAATTTAACCTACAAAATAAAGTACTTTTGACGTCGGGGTAGCCTATACGTGGCTCGATCCTGTGTCCCCTCACCCGGCGATGGGAATTCTGGGTCCCAGATTTGGAGGCCCTGTTTGTTTGCCTGCTTGTGATTTGATAGCCTTTGCTCTCCCTGATATTGTCCTGAAAATGTGTGGTTTATTTAAAAAAAAAATGTTATTTAAAATAGTATTTGTTCGCTCTCTGGCTGATGACCCTGTGAGGTTGACGGTACTGGGTACAAGTAAGTAAGTAAGTAAGTAAGTAAGTAAGTAAGTAAGTAAGTAAGTAAGTAAGTTGGTGTTTTACGCCCAGTCAACCAGTGCGGTTATATCAGGGCGATTACTGGGTACAAACCAGGAACTAACTAACTAACTAACTAGCTAGCTACCTTCTTGCGTCTCTCCGTTCAGTTCTCGTTATACTTTCTGAGAGCCGGGAGGCGCTAGACGATCTTCTTTGAAAGGTCGAGACAGGGCCATCAGACGAACATTGGAACCGTTTCAAAGGCGACGTTCGGGAAACTTCTGAGGGACGGGGTGGAGCGCATAATTATGGTGTGTGTGTGTGTGTGTGTGTGTGTGTGTGTGTGTGTGTGTGTGCGTGTGCGTGTGTTTGTGTGAGTGTGTGTGTGTGTGAGTGTGTGTGAGTGTGTGTGTGAGTGTGTGTGTGTGTGTGTGTGTGTGTGTGTGTGTGTGTGTGTGTGTGTGCGTGCGTGTGTGTGTATGCGTGCGTACGTGCGTGCGTATGTGCGTACGTGCGATGCGTGTGTGTGTGTGTGTGTGTGTGTGCGCGCGCGCGCTCGTGCGTGCGTGTGTGTGTGTGTGTGTGTGTGTGTGTGTGTGTGTGTGTGTGTTCCCCCGAGCGCATAGATGCCATCTTGAACTGGACTGAACTGCACCCCTGACCAGCTGTCCATTTTCTTTCCCCCACACTTTTAAATCTAAGACTTAATGATCGTCGAGTGAAATGACCGTGCACTCGCCTCTGTTGAACGGCAGCCAGACGTCCCACGGCAAGGGGCGATACTCGTACCAAACTCACGCCTCGCTCGTGGGAATGGTCTATAGGGCCAGTGAACTGAAAGACTACCAAAAATGGTCCGCCATTCTGAGAGACGGGGTGGAGCGCATAGGTATGGGCTTTTCCGAGCGCATAGATACCATCTTGAACTGAACTGAACTGAACTGAACTGATCTGAACTGAACAGAACCGGACTGGAACTATACCTTCTGATCACCAGGACACGATCTACACGCGCTGTGACCCGGCCCAGCCACAGAACGGCGACTGTCCGGCAGGCTACTGCTGCGTTCGCGACGCTTTCCAGCCCACCCTGGTGTACTGTGGTAAGCTTGGCCAGGTGGGAGAGAGCTGCTCCGTGCAGCCCATGGACAGCAGCTGTCCCTGCGCCGCCGGGCTGCACTGCAAGCCCAACATCAAAACGGCCGTGTTCGAGTCCATGTTCGGGCGCTGCTCCAACCAGTCTTCGACGCCGTAACAGCTTAACTATAATGTATATATATGTATAGCCTGCACTGACTGACCTGACCCTCCTTCAAAGGGTGACGAGACTCGAGAGAGGGCCGTCGTCAGTCAGACGAGCATTGGAACTGTTTCAAAGGCGGCGACGTTGGGGGGAAACTTTTCAGTGAGAGACAGGATCGAGCGCATATGGGCTTTTCCGAGCGCATAGGTACCATCTTGAACTGGACTGAACTGAATTGAACTGAACTGAACTGACTCTCGACCTTTGGATATAAGGGCAATGAAAGGCTACCATTTTGTCCGCCATTTTGTGCCGCCGGAGGTAGGGTTTGCCCTCCACATAACATAACACTGTTGAGAAGTGGGGGGGGGGGGCGTAGTCAGCTTTTATTTGCTTGCAATATAAAAAATGGCATGATATAATTTATGTAGCGTTGTTGGTTTGGTGTGGTGTTGGTGGTTGCTTCTTGTTGTGGCTTTCCATTCATTCATTGTTGTGGCTTTCCATTCATTCACTCAAGCTAAAACCGAAAGCAGTCTTCGTCAATACCGAAATCTCTCTCTCTCTCTCTCTCTCTCTCTCTCTCTCTCTCTCTCTCTCTCTCTCTCTCTCTGTTGTTCTAGTATCAGCAGCATTAGAAAGAAAAAACCTAAACATGTCGGATATCTATGAA
>JABMCL010001036.1:32500-35000 GCA_018857735.1 Alviniconcha marisindica | reverse complement strand
AACTGAGCCCACACAGCTATCGATCCGGCAATCGATGTCTCGCCATCCTCTGACTGATAGATGAACCCAAACTCCAAGCACTGGTTTACAACATCCTTCCTCCAACCACTGCCATAACTGGTTACGCCATGGACCTCCGAAAACTGTCAACTAACTGACAATTTTTTTTTTGCTACTGCTCAAATAGCGGTAGCGGGTTTGTAACAGACAACTCAGATTATATCAGGCGTTACTTTTATAAAACCGTCCACATTGCTTACGCCAACACAGATAAAACCAAATCGTTTCAATCGAGGCGGGGACCTCTTTTTTTCTTCTTTTCTTTTGTACGAGGGCGGACGCGCCTCATGCTCATGTGCGTGCTTCGACGCTGTGTTAAGTAAACATGGTGCTTAACGTCCACAGAAACCATAAGGCTTATTAGGGACGGGTGAACGCTGTGTTGCTTCCACAGTCTTATTAGTACCCAGACCTTTCGAAGGGCGCTGAGAGCGTCGGTGGACAGCTGCGCGGAGGTGAAGAGTGCCCCTCCAGTGGCGTACCTAACCAGATCTGGCAGAGTTTGGAGGAAGGTGCCGAAAAGCGAGGCTTGGAACGTGGGATGAACTTTAGCTAGTCAGCGACTGTGTACAAACGCACCTTATTTACACAAAATCCGCGGGCTGTCCAAATACCACTGTAATGTAAACGGAGCACGTGCCTGTTGCGCTGTTTTCGAAAACAACTGATGATCAAGCACCTTGGGTTTGTGAAGATCAGTCGAAGCGGCGTGAGTCTAAGAGGGCAGGTGGAGCTGTCTCCGCGCTAACTGCAAGAGGATGTACCTCTGGCGGAGTTTATGTACCTTATGTACACACACGCACGCCAGGTCAGTGAGAGTTACCGTAGGCGACTCAGGTCTTTGTTATTGTACTTGTGTTACGTATTTCGAACGCTAATTAACTCCCTTGTGTCAGTGTTGATTCTCCTAAAAGCGAGAAGTCAGTTTTGTTAGCTTTGCTGCGTTCGGCATATAACCACCCGAGTATTTTCAACCAACCACAGTGAGCCGGTTTGGCCTAGCGGTAAGGCGTTAGGCTGGTAAGCGGAAGGACCTCGGTTCGATACCGCTTCGGCTCTCCTTTCTCTTCAAAAAGGTTGAGGTTTGTGGACACTGTCTTGTGACTTGTCCACCACTTCCTACTGAAACATTAAAATGGCTCTCATCGCTGCCCATCTTAATGCAGAAGTCATTCTGGTGGTGACAGTGTAGCGATAGGTATATAACCTCCCTCTCCCCCCACCTCCATACTCCCTTCCCCCCCTTCTCCCCGTCCCTAATAAGCCGTACGGTTTCTGTGGACGTTAAGCACCATGTTTACTTACTTACTTACTAACCAACCAGAACGTCCCGAATACCATTCCGCGCAAACAGCCTGAGCGGTCGCCATATTATCTTCCTCACAAGCTAGAGTATAATCAGAGAACAGGAGCTGTGTCAGTGAAAGACGAGGTGAACGTCCTGGGCTTCCCGTCACTAATAGTCACGTACGGTCTCTGCCGTGGACGTAAAGCAACGTTGAAGAAGTAGTTTAGACACCCAGAGCTCAGGAGCTGTGTGAAAGTCAAGGTGGCCGTCCTGGGCGTCCCTCCCGGTACCTAATAGTCCGTACGGTCTCCGTGGACGTAAAGCGGCATTGAAGAAGAAGAAGAAGAAGAAGAAGAAGAAGTAGAGTACAGACAACAGAGCAAAAAAGCTGATGCCACGGATTCTGAAAATAAATCCTTCCAAATAAGTATCGGCCCACGTAGTCTGCATTACCGACGAGGTATTTATATCAACTTCAGTCAAACGAGGAAAACTGCGTTCATTTCTCGACGCTAGATTCAAACTCAGATCCGATCGTGCTCGGTATTCCGGGGCCGCTTGGTTGTCAACAGCCGACAGCAGGCTCCCACATCAGTCGCAGCCAGACCGAAAGCTTGTGGGAGCGTAACTAGGGAGGGCGGGGCTTAGATCTCAGCGCGGAACCCTCTACAGTAAACAGGGGTAAATAAATATCGATCATGTCTACAGCTCGCCTTTTCATTCGACTAGCAACTCTCTTTAGCCTGAACTCCGCTGCAATGGCAGTTGTTCCGAGTACGCCGCTGCAAACCGTAAACCTAACACTGACGGAGACAATTTTTAAACCGGCCTGATCGCTTGAGCAGAACTGATTTACCAATAACCCCTAAAGTGCCCCAGCTATGCAATCACAAGATCCACCGCACGACAGACACACACGTCCCCTGCTTTCGGGCTGTTCGTGATCTGTCTGACAATAACAGTCACACCGCAGGACGCGAGCTAGAGAGGCATCAACCGTGGGGTCTGCAGTGTCCCATGGTTTCGAACTTGGCCAGTGCACACTTCATGCCCGGCAAGCAGGAACACATGTAGTCCTCAGGGTTCCTTAGGCACATAGTGCCCTCGGCTAGCAAGGGCTGGCACTCTGTCCCAACGATGGCTTCTTTGCTG
>JABMCL010001036.1:25000-27500 GCA_018857735.1 Alviniconcha marisindica | reverse complement strand
AAATATTTGCCGGTGTGCTCTCTGCTCCCTTTAACCTAAGGCTGGGAAATGCCAGATTTTTGCCAGTGTGGTTGTACTCCCTTTAACTTTGAGTCGGAAATATTTGCCGGTGTGCTCTCTGCTCCCTTTAACTTTAGGCTGGGAAATGCCAGATTTTGTCAGTGTGGCTGTACTCCCTTTAACTTTAGGCTGCGAAACGCTAGATGTTTGCCACTGTGGCTGTACTCCCTTTAAATTTAAGTCGGAAATATTTGCCGGTGCGCTCTCTGCTCCCCTTTAACTTAAGGCTGGGAAATGCAGGCAGTTTGCCAGTGTGCCTGTGTTCCCTTTAACAGGCGGGGCGGGGTGTCTGGGGGTCAACAGAGCTTCATCAGGGCCGGCGTTGTGACGTGCCTTTGATGACGGCTCTGCCAGACCCAGAGAAGGAAAAGAATGATAAATGGGCTTCCAGATCCCGAGGAAAAAGAAGGGCAGAATTCGATTTTCGGGGAGGGAAAATGCCAGCAAGATAAGACGGTTTGTGTTGCCGAATCAAGACTGATCCATTTAAGGTGTTGGATCGGAAGTAGAAGAAGAAGAAGAAGAAGAAGAAGATGTAATCTTTCGGTATTAAGATGCACTAGTAGCCGTGTTGAAAGACTCGACCGTCGGTCAGGAACAACAGTAGTCCATTTTGTGCCAGTGTATTGTTGTTTCAATGTTACCGCGTCAGTAAATGTTGTTAAGCACACTAGCTGCATTCAGTAATGTTGTGTAAGCGTCTCCAAACAAAACTCTGCAGTGACGATGGCGATAACAGTATTAATGAACGAGAAGGAGAAGAACCAATATCAATAATGAAAAATATAAGCAGGAAAAATAACACGTAATAACAAGACAAAAAAGCCCGAAGAAAGACACAGATAAAATAAGATGAATGACTCCCCCCACCACCCCCACCACCCTCCTCCCCTTTTCCCCGTGTGTAAAACTCGCCACAGTTAAAAATTTTGACACTAGAAACTATAAACGACGCGAAACGAGCAAACAGAGACAGAAACAAAAATTACAAAGTGCATCGGAAGATGCGCTTGAAGATGCTGTGCAATCAGCACAGCATCTTCAAGCGCATCTCGACTCAAATCAATCAATCAGTCGACGTTTTATTTTATGCGCGTTCACAGCGAGATGATATTAGACAAAAGATTAGTGATATTAGGCATCTCGACTCATTATGGCAGAATAAGTACGTGTCCAGTTCCAGGTCACAATCTTCAAAATCGGCATCGTTATCATCTTCATCGTTATCACTGTCGTCGTCATATTCCTCATCAGTATCAACGGGGCCGTGTCACTGACTGTGCAGATTCACGGTATTTCACAATAAAGCTAAACTCACATCACACGCCTCCTATAAAACAGTGACCAAACTTTTCACCACGAAAGACAGAATTATTCAGTTCTCATTACAAAAGGTAGAACTGAATAATTATGCATGTAAACCAGCGCCAACCTGAGCGTAAACATGTCAGATTAATTTACCAAGAGTAGCTTAGAAGGAGCAGAAGATTTTTTTTTTTTTTTTCAATTTTTTTTAGGCTTGATTTAAACGAGTTTGCGGTTCCGAGTTTCCTGAGTGTAGGTGGAAGAGCGTTCCAGAGAAACGTCACAAGTCTACAGAAAGCACGTTCACCACACTGTTCACTCAACCTTGGTCTGAATGGCCTTGTGAGACCACAGCTTGAGCGCGAAGTGTTTGCGATAGTGGATGAGGTCTGAGACATACGGAGCGGTCGGCGAGTGCATCCTTTCGTGGCAGAAGAGTAAGGTTATATAGACTGATGTTGCTTTTGTGAACAGATCTGCTCGTAGCAGAAGAGCATGGTTACATACTGATTTTGGTTTTGTGAGCGTCTGCTCGTAGCAGAAGAGTCGGGTTACATACTGATTTTGTTTTTGTCAGCATCCTTTCGCAGCAAAAGGAGTAAGTTATATACTGATTTTGTTTTTGTGAACATCCTTTCGTAGCAGAAGAGTAAGGTTATATGCTGATTTTGATTTATGAGCATCCTTTCCTAGCAGAATAGTAAGATTATACATGTATACTGATTTCATTTTTGTGAGCATCCTTTCGCAGCAGAAGAGTAAAGTTATACACGTACACTGATTTTATTTTTGTGAGCATCCTTTCGCAGCAGAAGAGTAAAGTTATACACGTACACTGATTTTATTTTTGTGAGCATCCTTTCGAAGCAGAAGGGTAAGGTTATATGCTGATTATGTTTTTGATGAAGTGGAAGCCAGTGTAATCTTTCAACGCAGGTGTGATGTTAAAAAGAACAAGAACCAAGTGAGAAGCAAAACAAAGTCCCGTCTTGCAGACCGCCAACACAGAAACAGAAAGGAAAAGGCACCTCCAGCCTCGTCCTCCGTTTCACGCGGACAGTGCCGTGTATATCCGAGAATAATGCAACTAGGGAAAGCTAATTTCCGGTGTGTCTTCCGCTGAGACGGAGTTGCT
>JABMCL010001036.1:15000-20000 GCA_018857735.1 Alviniconcha marisindica | reverse complement strand
AACAAAACAAAACAAAACAAAAACAAAAAAGGAAAAACAAAAACAAACCGAAACAAACAAAACAAACAACCCCCCAAAACAACAACAACAACAACAGCAAAAAATTCACAAAACAACTACCCACCAACAACAAATAAAACAACAACAAACAATTTGTACGAATATTTGCTATTTTAGTCAACAATTTTCTGCATCATTTGAAAAACGTCTGCTGGCTAATTTTACCAAAATATGACCAACTATAATGAACTAAATATACTACATCACCCCTTTTCTAGAACTCCGCAATACGTCATCAAAAATTCACTGCCTCCACACAGAGGAAACTACTGGGGGGGTGGGGGGGGGGGGGGGGGGGAGAGAGAGAACAAACGCACACCCAAAACAAACAAAAGCTATAATTTTCGTGTGACTAGCCAAACGCAGAAGAAACTGAGAGCTTCTGGTGATCCATCCCTGACGTCATAACACTTTGGTGACGTCAAAATAAAACGCAAGAAAGAGGGGCAAAGTCACAAGACACTGTCCACAGACCACAACTTCCGAAGAGAGAAGAGAGCCGAAGCGGAATCGAACTGACGACCTTAATTCTGCTTACCAGCCTAACACCTTACCGCTAGGCCAAACCGGCTCACGCGAGCGAACAAACAGAACATGGATTATAAGTTTTGAAACCGCCCGAATGAGTCGGTGGAAAATGGCAGAATCGATTGTTTTGCGTCCATCCGCAGAAGCGATCACATCAGCCCACACGGTCAAAGAGCTGTCAAGTGCTGAGTCGTATCTGATTATCCTCTATTCTGTGTCCTCTGCTCCAATCCAAACCTTGTCCGCTTTGTGATCTCTCCTCTTCGCTTTGTTGACTTAATAGACTTTTCTTCTAGAACAACAATGGGGTCGCTTTTAACGGTTGAAAGGTTGGCATTGTCCGGATCTGGCCTGTTCATACCCGTTGGCAATGCAGCACAGTTCAGTTCAGTTCAGTTCAAGAAGGCGTCTTTGTGCTCGGGAAAGCCCGTATGTGCTCCATTCCGTCTCCCTGAAGTTTCCCCCCAACATTTTTCTTTTCTTTTTGTTTTTTGAAAGGGGTCCAGCATTTCTCTGATTGATGACGACGATGTGCGAGCGTGTGTGTGTGTGTGTGTGTGTGTGTGTGTGTGTGTGTGTGTGTGTGTGTGTGTGTGTGTGTGTGTGTGTGTGTGGTGGTGTGTGTGTGTGTGTGTGTGGTGTAGTGTGTGGTGTGGAGTGAGGTGTGAGGAGAGAGAGAGAGAGAGAGAGGAGAGAGAGAGAGAGAGAGAGAGAGACGGGGGGGAGAGAGAGAGAGAGAGAGGAAGGGGAGAGAGAGACGAGAGAGAGAGAGAGAGAGAGAGAGAGAGAGAGAGAGAGAGAGAGAGAGAGAGAGAGGAGAGAGAGAGAGAGAGAAGAAAGGACCAGAAAAGGGTATGGCTTATATAATAAATATGTTCGTGTAGAATGCGTTGAAAATTTTCCTCCCCCATTGAAAATCTATGGCGCTTTATCCCATAATCCCCGGTCTCCTCCAGGACAGCGACAGTGTGATGTCCAGGCTTCGTGCCCGCAGATAAAAAATGTCTGGCGCTCCTCATCTTTCCCCGATCTTCCCAAGGACAGGATAGTTGTGCCATGGTTGGCTTTTCCCGCCCCATCTTGATCTTGCTGCTATTTGCGATGGTTGTTTCCGGTTTTTTTGGTGAGGGGGGGGGGGGGGGGGTGGTATGGACGGACAGCGCTGGTCAGTGAAAAACCCTCAAACAACACACGCAAAACCACACTCACACACACACACACACACACATGCACACACACACACACACACACACACACACACACACACACACACACACACACACACACACACACACACACACACACACACACAACACACACACACACACAGCACGCACGCACGCACGCACGACGCACACGCACGCACGACACACACACACACACACACACACACACACACACACACACACACCACACACACACCCTCCATAAGCGCGAACAACTTATGTTATTATCACTGTGGCACGAATTCCAAAACATCGAACTACAGGTAGCAAACTTTGCCGCCTCCTTCTTTATGCATAATGCTCGTCGCATTTTATATACTCGTAGAGGATTGGAGCAAAATGAAGTAAGATGAGCTTTGTGGAAGCTGAAACGATACGGCCTGCATAACAGAAACGATTTGACCTACATAACAGCTTTGTGGAAGCTGAAACGATACGGCCTGCATAACAGAAACGATTTGACCTACATAACAGTCTTGTGGAAGCTGAAACGATTTGACCTACATAACAGCCTTGTGGAAGCTGAAACGATTGGACATAAAATATAACAGCCTTGTGGAAGCTGAAACGATTGGACATAAAATATAACAGCATCGTGGAAGCTATTTTTCTCCCTTTTTTTTAATCTTTTTTTTTTATCTCCGCAAATCTCAGAGCCGCGTTGTAGACGTTGTTTCGCTGTTCCAGGGGACATAACCAGCACGCATTGCGGACGATCAGCGCTTGAATGTTCCAGGGGGCATAACCAGCACGCCTCCAAGGGAGTTAATGTAAACATCACTCCATTGCTCTTGGCTTCCCAAGACAAGCAGCGGTCATTAGCCGGCAGCGCTTACGTTGATGACAAACGATAAAACGGCCAGGGCTACAGGGAAACGCATCCGGAGAAGACCGAAAACAACACGGAACTCTGCCGTTGGGCTAAAATAGAAACACTTTTTCTTTTTCTTTTTTAATGTTGTCAAAATAATGCACAGATGTTTTTGACAACGGCGACGACGAACATCAACCACACACACACACACACACACACACACACACACACACACACACACACACACACACACACACACACACACACACACACACACACACACACACACACACACACACGAGCGCGCGCGCGCCGCGCACGCACGCACACACACATGCGCGCGCGCGCGTCACGCGCACACACACACACACACACACGCGCACGACGCAACCACGAACCACACAACACACACCACACACACACACACACACACACCCAACACAAGCGCGCACGGTACACACACACACACACACACACACACACACACACACAACACGCACTACACACACACACCACACACACACACACACACACACACACACACACACACACACACACACACACACACACACACACACACTGCGCTAGGTACAGTACCCCTCCCCTCCCCCCACCTCCTGGGATCTCGGTCTCCACCAGTACCTCTCCGGAAACAAAACATGGCGATAAACAAGTCTGACGACGACACACACGCTGCTTCTCGCCTCTGGGAGAATCCAAAGTGGTTAGATACAGGCAGGCGTTACTGTAGTGGAAGACAAAAGCCAAACGCCAAAAGCACCGTAATGTAATATCCAAGATTAGATATAAGGCGTTACGCCTAACGTGAGCCCGAAGCGCACACTACAAAAATAACAAGGCCAACAAAATATGTAAAAACTGAGGTGGTGTGTGTGTGTGTGTATGTGTGTGTGGTGTGTGTGTGTGTGCGTGCGTGCGTGCGTGCGTGCGTGTGTGTGTGTGTGTGTTATGTTTGAAACGGTTTCAATGTTCGTCTGATTGACGATGCCCCTCTCGCGTCCTTTCAAGGAAGATCGTCTAGCGCTTCCTCTTTCAACGCTAAAGACTATACGTACACGATTACCGATTGGGCCTGGAACGCGATCCAGTGAAAGTGCATCATCGCCGTTAATAACTGACAGTACCCAAATAAGACTGTGGCAGTCACCAGAGATCACTCCGTTAATAATTGACCGTACCCGTTAATAATTGGCAGTATCCAGACAACACCGTGACAGTCACCACACATCACCCCGATAGTAACTAAAAGTACCCAAAACAAGACTGTGACAGTCACCGGAGACCACGTTAATAATTGAAAGTATACCTAAACAACACTGTGACCGTCACTAGAGATCACCCTTTTAATAACTGAAAGTACCCAAACAACACTATGATAGTCACCAGAGATCACCCCTTTAATAACTGAAAATACCCAAACAACACTGGGACAGTCACCACAGATCACCCCTTTAATAACTGAAAGTACCCAAACAACACTAAGATAGTCACCACAGATCACCCCCGTTAATAACTGAAAGTACCCAAACAACACTGTGACAGTCACCACAGATCACCCCCGTTAATACCTGAAAGTACCCAGACAAGACTGAGAAAGTCACCACAGATCACCCCCGTTAATACCTGAAAGTACCCAGACAAGACTGAGAAAGTCACCACAGATCACCCCCGTTAATACCTGAAAGTACCCAGACAAGACTGAGAAAGTCACCACAGATCACCCCCGTTAATACCTGAAAGTACCCAGACAAGACTGAGAAAGTCACCACAGATCACCCCCGTTAATACCTGAAAGTACCCAGACAACATTCAGACAGTCACCACAGATCACCCCTTTAATAACCGAAAGTACCCAAACAACACTATGATAGTCACCACAGATCACCCCTTTAATACCTGAAAGTACCCAAACAACACTATGATAGTCACCACAGATCACCCCTTTAATACCTGAAAGTACCCAGACAACACTATGATAGTCACCAGAGATCACCCCCGTTAATATCTGAAAGTACCCAGACACGACTGAGACAGCCGACACTGTGCAGGAGACGGGGAGTGGTGATCATGCACTTGAGGACCAAAGCAGGTTAACTCCTGAGCTGAGCTCATTTCCAGACAGTTCCCAGTCGGCTAAAGCCGGCGGAAAATCTCGTCAACATCGTTCACGAAGCGAAGGCAAAGTACAGAGTATTCGGACCGGAGGGATGCGGATAAGAGCTGTACTCGTCTTGAATACAACACTGCTGTGTAATGTAACCCCCTTTCATTGCCATGATGTCACTTGAAAACGACCGATAAAAATGCAAAGTTTGAAACCCATAATTGTTCCTGTCTTCTTTTTCGCACTG
>JABMCL010001036.1:0-10000 GCA_018857735.1 Alviniconcha marisindica | reverse complement strand
GCCGGACGACCTGCTGGCTTTCGTCCAGTAGATTTGTTGGATACTGGATATTTACCTCCCGGACAATTACGAAACCCATGTTGTCAGCTTGCTTCACAATTCGTCCGCCTGAATTTCTGAGCAGAATACGGCATTCGTCAGTGTCCCTTGCGGGAAATTCATGTCGTCTTTCCTGGGTACGGTGACTCGAATTTCCCGCAAGGCAAAATGAAGTACTAAAACAAAACAAAAAAAAAAAAAAAAAAAATTCAACAAAAAGGAAAATAATATAATAATAATAATAATAATGTACATTTTTATGCGCTCATAAACGCCCTGAGCGCTCACATGATATATATTGACCTAAATATGATACTCCCAAAAGTCCCTCTGTAAAATATAGGATATTGATTGACGATGAAGTGATGCTTTATGTCCTCAGATGTCAGTTGACATATTAGGGACAAGTTGTGACCAATGCCGCAGCACGGTGCAATAAATCTTTACGTCCACGGAAACCAGAAGGCTCGTTAGGACGGACAGTCCAGGACGTCCACCTCGACTCTCACACAGCTCCTGAACCATGAATTGATTGACTAGTTGATGATCGCTTATATAGCGCTATTCTCCACTCTCTTGAGCAGACTCACTGCGCTCGCACGTAATTCTACATGAGTGACTAGCTTTTTATAGCGCGTTTTTTTGAATATCCACCGAAGTGGTGTGCTTACAGCGCTGGCATGGCTGGTGCCACATGAAACTGCTGCCGTCTCGGCGCAAGGTCTGTGTACACCATACAACCATGCTCCATGTCACTTCATGCAAAGCCACATACGTAAGGTGTATGCGTGTTTAGCTGTAACCTGCCACCTGCACTTTTGGCAGAATGACCGGGGGTGGAACGGATACCGAAATAAGAGTCAGCACAGAAAATCGACCCTGGAGAAGAAAATTCTCCCGCCGCTCCTGCAGGGATTCGAACCCGCGACCTTTCAATCACGAGTCCGGCGCTCTAACCACTGAGCTATCCCCGCCCTGAGCTATAGTCCCAACAAGCCAACATCAGCTACGTTACCAAAAGGTTGTCTTTAAAACACAGCATATTCTAGTCAGCTACGTTACCAAAACATTCTCTGTAAAACACAGCACATTCTAGTCAGCTAACGAAAGATCCTCCGTAAAACACACAATGTCCTAGTCCAAATAAAGCCAACATCAGCTACGTGACCAAAAAGATCCTCTGTAAAACACAGAGCATTCTAAGCAAGCCATAAACAGTTACGTACGTTACCAAAAGATCCTCTGTAAAACACAGCACATTCTATTCTAAGCAAGCCAACATCAGCTACGTTACTAAAGATCCTCTGTAAAACACAGCACATTCTAGTTAACTACGTTACCAAAAGATCCTCTGTAAAACACAGCACATTCTAGTTAACTATATTACCAAAAGATCCTCTGTAAAACACAGCACATTCTAGTTAACTACGTTACCAAAAGATCCTCTGTAAAACACAGCACATTCTAGTCAGCTACGTTCCCCAAAGATCCTCTGTAAAACACAGCACATTCTAGTCAGCTACGTTACCAAAAGATCCTCTGTAAAACACAGCACATTCTAGTCAGCTACTTTAAACCCAAAAAGATCCTCTGTAAAACACAGCACATTCTAGTCAGCTACGTTACAAAGATCCCTGTAAAACACAGCACATTCTAGTCAGCTACGTTACTAAAAGGTGATCCTCTGTAAAACACAGCATATTCTAGTCAGCTACGTTACCAAAAGATCCTCTGTAAAACACAGCACATTCTAGTCAGCTACGTTACCAAAGATCCTCTGTAAAACACAGCACATTCTAGTCAGCTACGTTACCAAAAGATCCTCTGTAAAACACAGCACATTCTAGTCAGCTACGTTACCCAAAGATCCTCTGTAAAACACAGCACATTCTAGTTAACTACGTTAACAAAAGATCCTCTGTAAAACACAGCACATTCTAGTTAACTACGTTACCAAAAGATCCTCTGGAAAACACAGCACATTCTAGTTAGCTACGTTACTAGAATATGGTGATCCTCTGTAAAACACAGCATATTCTAGTCAGCTACGTTACCCAAAGATCCTCTGTAAAACACAGCACATTCTAGTCAGCTACGTTACCAAAAGATCCACTGTAAAACACAGCACATTCTAGTCAGCTACGTTAACCAAAGATCCTCTGTAAAACACAGCACATTCTAGTCAGCTACGTTACAAAAGATCCTCTGTAAAACACAGCACATTCTAGTCAGCTACGTTACCAAAGATCCTCTGTAAAACACAGCACATTCTAGTCAGCTACGTTAACCAAAGATCCTCTGTAAAACACAGCACATTCTAGTCAGCTACGCTACCAAAAGATCCTCTGTAAAACACAGCACATTCTAGTCAGCTACGTTACCAAAAGATCCACTGTAAAACACAGCATATTCTAGTCAGCTACGTTACCAAAATATCCTCTGTAAAACACAGCTCATTCTAGTTAACTACGTTACTAAAAGATCCTCTGTAAAACACAGCACATTCTAGTTAACTACGTTACCAAAAGATTCTCTGTAAAACACAGCACATTCTAGTCAGCTACGTTACTAGAATATGGTGATCCTCTGTAAAACACAGCACATTCTAGTCAGCTACGTTACCAAAAGATCCACTGTAAAACACAGCACATTCTAGTCAGCTACGTTACCCAAAGATCCTCTGTAAAACACAGCACATTCTAGTCAGCTACGTTACCAAAAGATCCACTGTAAAACACAGCACATTCTAGTCAGCTACGTTACCCAAAGATCCTCTGTAAAACACAGCACATTCTAGTCAGCTACGTTAACCAAAGATCCTCTGTAAAACACAGCACATTCTAGTCTAAGCATCCAGCATCAGCTACGTTACCAAATGTTCCTCTGTGAGACGGGACACATCTACGAGTAGCCTAAGCTTGTCGACGAAAGATGTTCCCGCCTGACCGATGAGATTTCCCTAATGATGTCGTTATGGCCAGACGCTGTTGACTGCGTCCAGTTTTAGTGTAGTAGATTCGGCCCGAAAGTGGCAAGCCAGGATCGATTTTGGTGATTGATTGAGTGACCAATGCTTCCTCGGATGGACAGTGTCGGGCGATCCAGCGTAGACGGCTGATTTGGTAGTTTTTATTTATTTATTTTAGTTTTTGGTTTTTAGTTGATGTTTTTGGGGCCGGGGGGGGGGGGGGGGGGGGGAGGGGGGGGGGGGGGGGGGGCGAAGTAAATACGAAGACATCTTTCGTCGACAAGCTTAGGCTACTCGTAGATCAAATGTTCGAAAGTAGTAACTTCAAATGAGTATTATAAATGATATTTTTCTTCAGCAGGCCTGGTTCTGAGACTGACAATGAGAGTAGTCATCGACGTTGAAGAGGATGATGTATAGATGACGGCCAAGACAATACTGAAAGACAGTGAGTCTGCTTCGTCTTTTCTTTCTTTTCCTTCTTCTCGTTTCTTTCTTACTCGTTCAGCTTCTTACTTTTTTCTTCTACTATATTCTTTCTTCCATATTCATCGATCTGTTTCTCCTTTTTCTCTTTCTTCTCTTTCTTCTTTTTCGATCTACTTCTTTTTCTTTCTTGTTCTTCCTTTTTCTTCTCTTTCTTCTTCTTCTTCTTCCATGTTCTTTCTAATTCCTTCTTCTTCGACCCCTTTCTTCTCTTTTCTTTCTTACTTACTGTTTTTTTTTTTCCTTCTTCTTCTTCTTTTTCTTCTTCTTCTTCTTCCGCTTACTGTTTTTTTACTTCTTTTTCTTCTTGAGGCGGGGGTCGATGACAGCGCAAGGAGATATCATCCAATGTTGTCTTTAACTTCAATTAGTATAATTTCATATACAATGTCTGCTTTTTTTAAAATATATTTTTTTAGTAGAATGCTCTGCAGTGAATTACATACAGCACAGCAACAAAAATAACAAGTCATGTTTACACATGGTTTGCGTCTTCAGTGACCTAGCTGTGCAAATTCTGGCGTACAATGACTTTTTTCTTTTTTCTTTGTAGGGTGAGTTACGGCACATACGTTATTTCACGACAAAAGTCGTTACTTCACAGGTGCTTTACGTCTTTACTGACATGAGGATGTACCTCTGGTAGAGTTTGTGTACCTTGTATTTACTCGCATGCCAGGTGAGTGTTACCGTAGGCGACTCAGGTTTCTGTTGTTGTGTTTGCGTGGCGTATTTCGAGTGCTAATTAACTCCCTTGGGTGTTGATTCTGTTGTCTTTATTGACAGGTGACCGGTTAACATTGCACACAAGTCTGACATCAGAACTGTTGAGACGGTTGAGACACTACCTGCGGGCACAAAAGCCAGGACATCACACCACCGATCGCCTGGAGGAGAAAGGCGTCGAAAAAGAAAGCGCTCGACGATCGTTGAAATGACGAGAAAAGACAATCGTCAATGAGACAAACATTTGGAATGGTTTCAAAGGCAAAGATGAAGCAGCTTCTGAGAGCCGGGATGAAGCGCATATAATTTTTATAGGGCTTTTCCGTGCGCATACATACCATTTTGAACTGAACGGAACTGACGCCAGAATCAGCAAATAAGCATGCTTTCTATAGCAGAACATGTTCTGCAACGTTTCGCTAAAAACATAAAAAAGAAAAGGAAAAACAGGTTATGGTTTATGTTTTTTTGTGACTTTGTCCCTCACAATTAATGAAACATTAAAATGGCTCTCATCGCTGCCCATTTTAATGCAGGAGTCATTCTGGTGGTGACAGTGTAGGGTAGGTATATAATCTCCCTCTCTCTCCCTTTTCAGTGATTGTCCCTAATATTCACTTTAGCATCTGGGGACAGTAAGCAAAAGGAACCTCTTTCCCCACCTACATTTGCCCGTCCCTCATAAACCTTATGGCAAAGCACTACGAAAGAAAGAAAAAAGTTTCGGTGCTACACCACTGGAATTGCTATTCTATGGCTGGATGAGTATAGCCTACTTATAATTTGGGAATGAGGTAAGAGCGCCAGAGCTCAGGATCTGTGTAAAAGAAGAGGTGGACGTCCTGGGCTCCCCGTACCCAACAGTCTGTATGGTCTCTGTGGACGTAAAGCAGCATTGAAACGAAACGTAAGAGCGCATACAAAAAAAGTATGCGCCATGTTATGCTGTGGATTAAACGAACAAAGTGAAAGGACACACTCAGAGACTGTAAACATAACTTTCCGTTCGGTTTAGACTTTGACTTCGACTTTGCATCTGCGTGTAGTTAATCAGTCATTTCATGCAATGTGTCCACCCCCTGTTTACGACGAAAACAACAACAACAACAACAACAACAACAAATCGGAAGAAAAAAAGCAAACTCGTGGTGTACATTCTGACCTAGTACCAACGTCGTCTAGACTTGCTTGCTACTAGTACTACTGCAATCTTTACAGAAGCAAAAAAGATTACATACGCACTTTAAAGATCCTGTAGTCCACGTCAATGTTCGGTGGATTACAAGCGCACTAAAACAACCCAACATGCACTTTAAAAAAACTAAAACAAAGAAACATGTAAAGTTCAATGAATCTGCTCGAGAGCGGAGAACAGCGCTTTATAAAAGCGGTCGATAAAAGCAATAATCCGTGTTTCTTCTTCTTCTACCATAGCAATCCACTCTGAACCCACCGTATCAACTCTAGTTAACAAGAACCACGGGGGGGGGGGGGGGGGGGGGGGGGGAAAAGAGAGAGAGAGAGAGAGAGAGAGAGAGAGAGAGAGAGAGAAGAAGAAGAAGAAGAAGCAACGAATTGTGCAAACCCTTGCCTGCAGAAAGAGAATCTTCATATGAAAAACGAACTCGAAGAGGAGAGAGAGAGGGGAGAGAGAGAAGAGAGGAAGGAAAAAGAGGAGAGAGAGAGGAGGAGACCCGGGGAAAGGGGAGAATGCCCAGAGAGAGAGAGAGAAAAAGAAGAAAAGAGAAAGGAAGAAGAAGAAGAAGAAGAAGAAGAAGAAGAAGAAACTTGCCCGCCCGAAAGAGAATTTAAAGAAAAAAAAACCTGAAAACCCAAAAGAGAGAGAGAGAGAGGGGGAGAGGAAAAAGGGGGAGAGAGAGAGAGACAGACAGACAGACAGAAAACAGACAGACAGACAGACAGACAGACAGACGGCAGGACAGAAACACGACACAGACAAAAAACAGAGACAGAGAGACAGAGAGGAGAGAGAGAAGAAAAAGAAGAAAAAAGCAACCCCAATTGTGCAAAAAACCCTTTCCGCACAAAGGGGAATTTCAAATGGGCGGGAAAAACCAGAAAGGAAGAAGAGAGGGGGGGGGGGGGGAGAGAGGAAAAGGGAGATTTGGGGGAAGAGAGGAGAGAGGGTGAGCGAAAAGAGAAAAGGGAAGAAGAAGGAAGAAGAAGAAGAAGAGAAAAAGAAGAAGAAGAAAAAGAAGTAATGAATTTTGGGAAAACCCCTTTCCTGCAGAAAAAGAACTTTTTCCCGAAACCCAAGAGAGAGGGGAGAGGAGAGAGAGGGGAGGAGGGGGAGAGAAGGGGAGAAAAGACGGGGAAAAAAGGGGGAGAGAGAGAGGAGAATAAAAAAAGAGAGGAGGAGAGAGAGAGAGAGGGGGAGAAAGACAGAAAGGGCAGACAGACCGGGCAGGCAGACAGACAGACAAAACACAGACAGAAAACAGAGACAAAGAGACAGAGAGAGAGAGAGAGAAGAAAAAAGAAAAAGGCAAAGAAGTGAAAAACCCCTTTCCTGCACAAGGAGAATCTTCAAATGAAAAACGAATCGAAGAGAGAGGGGAGGGGAGAGAGAGGAGAGAAGGGGAAGGGGAGAGAGAGAGAGGAGAGAAAAGAGAGGGAGAGAGAAGGGGAGTGAGAAAGAAGAGAGATGAGAGAAGAGAGCGGGGACAGAGAAAACAGAGAGGGGAAGAGAGACACAGACAAAAGGGCAAAGACACAGAAAACAGACACAGACAAAACAGACCCGGGCGGGCAGCGGGGCGAGACAGAAAAAAAGACAGAGAGCAGAGAGAGAGAAGAAGAAGAAAAAGAAGCAAAAAGAATTTTGCAAACCCCTTTCCCCACAAGGAGAACTTTAAATGAAAAACGAAATGAAGAGAGAGAGAGAGAAGGGGAGAGAGGGGAGAGAGAAGAGAAGAGAGAGAGAGAGGAGAGAGGGGGAGAGAGAGAGAAAGGGGAGGAGGAGAGAGAGAGAGAGAGAAGAAGAAGAAGAGGGTGAAGGGGAAGAAGAAGAATTGTGCAAACCCTTGCCTGCAGAAAGAGAATCTTCATACGAAAAAGGAAAAGGGAAGGAGGGGAGAGAGAGAGAGAAAAAGAGAGAGAGAGAAAGGAAAAGAGGGGGAGGCCCCCAAGAGGGGGGAGGGGAAGGGAGAGAGGAAAAGGGGAGAGAGAGGACAGAGACAGAGACAGAGACAGAGACAGAGACAGAAGAAGAAGAAGCAACGAATTGTGCAAACCCTTGCCTGCAGAAGGAGAATCTTCATATGGAAAAAAAAAAACGAACTCGACACCGCCTTGTTCGACCTCTCCTCCGATCAAGCGCATGCATGCATGCCAGCTGAAGCGCCGATCAGCTGCACGTGCACGAGCCGGCAGGCCGAATGTAGCCCTCACCCCCCACACCCCCACACCCTCCACCCTCCCTCCCTCTTGTCACGCTTTACAAGAACTGATCTGCATCTGTCTTTGATGTGCTAAAGCGTCGGCTCGCAGGATTTGTTATCACGTCCCATTGATCTCCTGGCTGAAGTCTGGACACTCGGGCGCGGCAGAGGGGCGGCAGTCGGACCGAGTGAGATATGAAGGAGATCATTTCTGACATCACCTCACTCAGTGTCATGTTTCGCTGTGATGGATTAGATAGGCAGGAGGGGTGCGGTAGGGCTACAGGGGTGTGGGGGTGCGGGGTGCGGGGTTTTAGCGTGGTGGTGGACTCAGGCCAGCGGTAGATGTCGAGAAAAGATCCACTACAAAGGCAGAGAAAGGATCCGCAAAAGCTATGGAGAAAGGATCCGCAAAAGCTATGGAGAAAAGATCCGCAAAAGCTGTCGAGAAAGGATCCGCATAAGATATCAAGAAAGGATCCGCAGAAGATGTCGAGAAAGATCGGCAAAAAGGGAGAGAAAGAATCCGCAAAAGAGGTCCAGAAAGATCCACAAAGGGAGAGAAAGGATCCACAACAGAAAGATAGAGAAAGAACTGACCAAAACAAGAAAGGATCGGCAAAAAGGGAGAGAAAGAATCCGCAAAAGAGGTCTAGAAAGATCCGCAAAGGGAGAGAAAGGATCCACAACAGAAAGACAGAGAAAGAACTGACCAAAACAAAACAAACAACAACAACAAAAAACCGAGACAATTAGTTGCCAACAAAAGGCCGGAAGTGCCCGCAAAACACGGCATAAAAGGGAATGCAAAAGACAACAACAACAACAACAAAAGAACCAAAGCAAAAAAACAACCACCACCCCCCCCCCCCCCGACCCCCAAAAAAGGGAAGGGGGGGGGGGGGGGAGGGGGGCGGCGAAATGGAGGGAGGTAAAATACAGCGAGAAAGGGCCGGAAATGACGAAAAGAATTAAAAGACCCACAAGACTCAGAAAGGGCCCGTAAAAGCCAGAGAGAAAAGGACATCCGCAAAAGACGAGTCGAGGCGAGGCTGTCTCCCGAAAAGAGGGAAAGAAATTACCCGCAACAGACAGACAGAAACGATCCGAGAGAGAGAGAGAGAGATTTTTGCTTCCATAAAAGACCGAAAAGTGAGGGTTGCCGAGAGAGAGAGAGAGAGAGAGGAAGGGGAGAGAGGGAGGAGAGGGAGAGGGGGGGAAAGAGAGGAGAAGAGACAGAGACAGAGCAAAACAGACAGACAGACAGACAGACAGAAAGGAAGACAGAAGAAGAAGACAGACAGACAGACAGACAGAAACGAAAAAGAGGAGGGGAGAGATTTTTAGTTTACCAAAAAAAGAAAAGGTGAGGGTTCCCGGAGAGAGAGAGAGAGAGAGGAGAGAGAGAAAAGGGAGGAGAGAAGAGGAGGGAGAGAGAGAGAGAGAGAGACAGGACAAGAAGACAGAGACAGAGACAGAGACAGAGACAGAGACAGGGGGACAGAGAGAGACAGAGCACAGCAGAACACAGACAGACAGACGACAGACAGGGGGAAACCCAGAAAAGAGACAAACATTTCTAGATTCCATAAAAGACCAAAAGGGGGGTTAGAAAAATTAAAAAAAGAAAAGAGAAGAGGAAGAGAGGAGAGGAGAGAGAGAGAGAGAGAGAAGAGAGAGGGGAGAGAGACAGACAGACAGACAGACAGACAGACAGACAGACAGACAGACAGACAGACAGACAGACAGACAGACAGACAGACAGACAGACAGACAGACAGAGAAGAAGAAGAAAAGTGGGGTGTGGAGGAGAAATACAGACAGGAAGACTGGTGGTTACATGGTAGGAAAAAGAAAGAGCCTAACCTTAGTGCAAAATGAACAGAACATGAGCGATGAAACAAAAGTAAGCAAGTAACTTGGTTCTCTTTTACGCTCAGCCAACCCGGACGATTATACCAAGACAATATGAAACAGGATTGTGTACGAAAGATCGACATAGTAAGTAATCGTCTTTTTTTCTTTCTTTCTAATTTTGACATCCTGTCAAACGCAGATGTCAAGATGAAACACAACTCATAAAACACAACTAAAAATCCGACACACTGTTCGTAACTGTGCCACAGTCACTCTAAGACAGAGGACGATTTGAAGACGAAAAAGGAAACGAGGTCGAAAGAACTGAGAAGGCACAAATTAGAAACACAGACTTCCTAGCAGTAAGGCAAACACGCAAAGCTATATTCTAAACTGCTCCAGGCTTAAAAGAGGGAATCTTTGATAACGTGCGATTCTCGGTAGATGGTATCTTAATTTCTGCGTCCGTAGTATCCCACTGCGTGGAGTGGGATGGGGGGCAGTGGAAGAGAAGACGGAAACA